>JAAEAF010006989.1:0-58321 GCA_011037195.1 Triatoma infestans
ATATCGTTGGAGCCGTTTTCGAAAATATCACGAAACCTGAAAAACAAAAAGACATTCATTAAAGTCATACTTCCGGAAGATGAATTATTGTTCGTAACCTTTATGTCAGATGCGGCAGTGGTTACCTAAACGAAATACCATGTTTGAAATTACCGCAAATTTTCGTTTTTGAGATATTTGTTAATTAACACACACACACACACACACACACACACACACACACACACACGGCACACACCACACACACACACACACACACACACATATATATATATATATATACCATTCGTTATAAACGTTTTTTCGTACTCAGGGGACCTCGAAACATGTATTTCCGGTGAAAACCCAATTTCTAAAATTTGACACGATCTCTTCTTACTTAAGAGTAAAAGAAAGTAATGTACAAATATAAAAAATTTAAATCGATTATTTAAAATATAACCTACATATTAGTTTTCTGAAAAAATTTAATTAAAGAAAAACCAATGATATCATTTTTTTATACTGTTTGAATGTTGTTAGCGAATGCAATCCCATTTACTGTCACTCTCTCTCTCTCTCTCTCTCTCATACACACACTTTCTCTTTCTCTCTTTGCAGTACTGCACGAGATACTTGACTATTTCAGTCGATATTCGTTTCATTATTATGTCACATATCACGCATTAATATCCCAACAATCACACTATGAAGGTATTCCATTAATGTGATCCACAAACTGTTATTCATTTCAAGCGAGTAATAGATATTTCCATGCCATATCCCTAATTTTGTTGTTATCATTAAATTATTGCCTAATCCAATTACATAATTTAGTCATTTCTACTATTACTAGGATATTATGGACTTGTGGAACAATGAGAAATCAAGTAGAATGAAAAAGAGAATTTTTTAGATCTAAGTGTTGAGTGAGGAACATTTTCGATTCCTCATTGTCTAGCCGGAAATTTACTTTTTCAAGGTTCGAAAACAAAAAGAGATTATTCCAAATGACGAGCTGCAGCTCCATACACTTCTCTATTCCTCCAAGGGCTAGGTACTCCAATGCCCTTATAGTGACATTTCATAAAACCTGATACTGCCATGAATTAGTTATACAGAAGAGAGCATGTTCCCAAGAATTCCATGTATAGGGCGGATTTATACTTTCATAAAGTACTCGTAATTATGTAAAAATAAGTAAAACAAAATTTAACCTAAATACACTTTAATTTTACCAAATAAATAGATAACAATGTTGTAGTAAATCATTGTGTGGTATACAATAAACAAGCCTACACATCCCTACTGCCTAAACCAATTTGTGAAGGAAAATCACATTAAGAGAAACTGCCAGCGTTTGCTAAAAAAACTTCAAACCTACAGTACTAGTAACGGTTTTACTATTAAATCTGCCTCTTTCAATTCAACTTAGTTTTGATATTTCCAATCAACTTAGTATTTATTTGGAATAAAATAAAGCTCTTAGCTTATGCAGATGATATTGTTCTCTAGCGAGGGACCCGATCTCTTTACAAATGATGATTAATTCGGTAGAACAGTATTGTTTATTATGGAATTCAAAGATAAACTTGGTCAAATTAAAGATTATGGTGTTCAGGAATGGTGTCAGGGAGGTGGGTAATGAGCAGTGGTATTTGGGCAAGAATAGGATTGAGGTGGTGTATAAGTATAGATATTAGGGTGTCAACCTAACGCCGCCTCTCTTGATGAGCAAACAGAAACAGATGATAATCAAAAGGAATGTCAAGTGTGAACTTTCTATGATGTTTCGTTTTTGAGCAATGCTGTTCACACACCCAAACAGCCTATTTTTGAAAAAACATATTCTTCTGACTTAGCGGACCTCAAAACGTGTATTTCCGGCGAAAACTCGATATCGAAAATTTACCAGAGAATTCATCAAAAGTAAGAGAAAATAATATGACCAAAACTATTAACTATATATATATCCACACACAAGTAAAAACTAGTTTCCGGGTACTCAATGTTCCAAGAGAAACTTCTACAGTACCTAATACTGAAACTGTAATCCTAAACCTATTGTGACTGCAGATCATGTGCAAACAAATAAATTCCACTCAAATAAACCAATCACTACGCCTAATTTACCCATCAGTTTTGCGTTTTTTTCGTTAGAGCTACATTTGCGAAGATGCTGAAAGCTTCATATGCATATTTATTTTCTAACGGTAATAGAAGAGCGTCATTATTTAGACTCACATTGAATCCTATATTCGCCCGCATACGTATTCTGAATATTCATCAATTTACATCATCTGAGTCTTTTGTAATCCAAATGCAAATCAACTATATGATTTTCCTAAAACTACAATTTTGTATTAAGAAATAAGTTCTTAAACTGAAGAATTGGCCATACAAAATAAATAAATAAATAAACTAAAGAATATTGGAACAAAATTATAATATAATAAATATATTAAATCCTATAATTAAATTATTATAATAAAATATTTATTGTCACGCATAGGCTGTACTGACGGTCTTTAAGGCCAAGTTAATGTCTTTATATTCAGTTTTCTATGACAAACTATTTATTTATACAAAAATCAACCGAAGTACTGAAGTTTATTTTAATTTGATTATAAGGATATTTTGTAAGTTTTTTTTTTAAATTTTAACATGGATACTTTTCCATTACTTTTATATGTAATTTTAGTTTTTGTAAATAAAGACTTTTTCTTCTTCTACAGAATATTGGTCGAAAATAGGAAAGAAAAGCAAAATCTAACGATAATATGTAAATATATGATAATCATAGAGGAAACATCTTATAGACAGGTAACTATAACCAAATTAAAAGTAAACAAAAATGAATATCAGACTTGAGTAAATATAAAAGTAAATAATAATTATAAATAGAGTTTTAGTTTAGTTAACATGAGCGAGGGATATTACTAATACCAGAATATAGTTTTAATGGATACACAATTAAATTATTCGGTAAAACGTTGTGTGTTTATCTCTTAGTATAAATGTGTGTATTTAGTTGGAATTAAAAATGAGTAGTAATTCATGGCATGTCACATAGAGCGCAGCTCTACTAACAAGAGCCTAAACAGAATCAATTTGTGTTGGAACCGAACCACCCACATTTCACTCTGTCACTCTATCCTTCTCATATCACATGGAGAGGGATAGAGGGATAATGTGAGTGAGGGGGCGGAGAGAAAACCAAAACCCGCGTCTATTTTATTTGAAGGCCGACCAAAATACACAAACGCAAAGTGAGACAAACACAAGTATGTCTGTCGGGGTTAGTTTCGTTTCAACTAACTTTGGGTTCATTCTATCCGGCTCAGCTCATTCTCTCACTCTCTCTCTCTCTCTCTCTCTCTCTCACACACACACACACACACACACACACACACACTCATTCCATTATTCTCTCTCCACTATGTATACAAAACATAAATTTAGCTTAATTAATGCTGGACATGAAACGATAGTACTCTTTTTTTTTACGCCCCTTCCAGCCTTTTCTTGTTTCCTCGTATTTTTAGTGCCTACTACCAGCTCTATTCTGGTCATCGACTGGAAAAACAACAGCTGCTTGTCGAAAAAAAAAAAAAAATCAACGATTTGGGAATTTTAGTTAACGCACGTCCACCAGGCTGTTACATGTTTTTTTACAAATAAAGGGAAAAATTTTATGTCCCCCCTAGTTTTTGCCGAGATTTTTTTTGTTTGTTTGTTCGTTTTTGCCCTCATTTGATTTTGGTTTTATTTTTCATTTATTAACAACAATTAAAAAGTTCAGAAATGTTTATTGAGTTTTGGCACGCAAATTCTAATAGTATCTGCATTTTGCCCCATGAATGATTCCTATGTTCTTTCTATCTTCCTGTTTGAGTGTATGTGTGTGTGTTTGTGTGGAGAATATCTCAAAAACGAAAAGACGCAGGAAGCTCAAACTGGTATTCCAAAAGGTGATTTGATCGGAATTTGTGGCGTTATAGGCAGTTGGTTGAATGATTTTTGGTGCGCTCTAGTGGGTAAATGACGTAAATACTTCCCCCACCACCATCTTTATATTTATGTTAGGACAGCTATGTAAAATTTGAGCTTAAAGAATATAATGTAAAAGGAGTGAGAGAAAGTCGGATGAGTGTTTCAAGCTAGATTTTTTTTTCAGTTTTATTTACGTGCACACACACACACACACACACACACACATACCACACACACATACACTCACTTAACTTCATAATAACTATTATGTTTATAAAATATCTTTATATATATATTTTTTTTATTGATTATATTGTAAATATCATCTCAATAGACGGTCACAGAGGATTATCCTAAGATACTTGTTTAATTTCTGTATTTTTAATTTTCCTTTTGTACAAATAAAGAGCTTTTTATATTCTATTTGTTTTTTTGGGAGGAAATGATAGAAGTGCTGTCTAATGATACATATTGTAAGGATGATACATATTGTAAGGCAGCACTAGTGCCATCTAGGAGAAGAAGCAGACACTTCAAGTTCTCCTCGTGGCCGCTGAAAAGCGCCAGCGGGGCGCCTCTAGATTCTTCTTCAGCGGTCCTCTCACGGTCTACGGCGGCCTAGATGTTCGAGAAACTTCCAGAACCTTCTCCAGTGGTATAAATAGGAGAAGAACAGCTCGAGACAGGAGGTCTCGCGTTACAAATGGAGTGTGCGCGCTTGTTAAAAGTGAATAAAAAGTGAACTGAGAGGACTTTTGTTGGTTTATACAATATATTTAAGTGTTTTATTTGTAATTTATTTTGTTGAACAATAAACTGGTGTTGTTAGAAGTTTAGTGTGTTTTATCTAAACCGAACCCACTTAGCAACTAGTTGCAGCAGCTAGCTGGAAAAACGTTACAATATAATAGTTAGGCTCTAATTATTTAATAAACAACAAGTGTAATGAATGATACCCATCCACATATATTTATTTCTAATGAGGATAAATTACAGTTTTTTTAGTAAATATTCCAAAATTATAAAAAAAATGATCACTAAGAGAAAGATGTAGGATGCTTCACACCAAGTTTTTGTTATATTATTTAGTATCATTATTATAATAAATTGTCGAGGCACACATTGTTTGAGGATAAAAACCAATTATAGAAGGATAACTTGTTGAATGACATGTTATATTATTGGACAAAAACACTTGTTGTATTCTCTTCGCACACAGTCCACAGTTTGGAGAGACGTAAAAATCCAAGAGAGGCACAGGTCTCATGGAGAAAGCGAGAGAAAACCTCGTGAGAAATGTCTTTGATTTATTGCTGAACGTGGCAGCTCACCCATGAGATGCCATTTACAATTTTTAGCGTTTTTTATTCACAAATAGGAAAGAAGAGAAAATACGAGAGAGAAAAAGTGAAAGGATTAAGTGAGAAAAATTGAGATATTTATTCAAAGCACTTTTCAATTTAATATTAAATAGTAATCATTTATGAAAGGAAAATGCTCATTGAATATTTATTTATTTATTTACTAGATCGCTACGGTCGCTTTTATTGAAACTTTGAGGCGAAAAAGAAATTGTAATGAACACTACTCACAAGATTTAAATCTTAGTGCAAAATTTATTCACAACATGAATCAAACCTCATTAAATCAATTTTTTCACTGAGACGGATACAAATTTTAATGAAAATCCTTAAAACGTTTTTCGTGAATACATTGTGTGTAGGGGGAGGGGGGAATAAGATATTCTGTAAAGTCACTCTATCCAATATTTTTTTTCTTTTTGTATGCGTCCTACTAGTCGAGATGTCTTTTCAAACTACAATGTCGAATAAGAGATCCATCTGATATACAGAGAGCTACATCTCACTGTTATTTAAAACCTTTCAACCTTACAACACTTTGGACTACTATCAACCCTACTCTCATTCATAGAGAATAGGAATAGGGATGAATGATGTGCCCCACCCCTGGAGACCTATATATACATCTGTGACACGCCAGCAGCAGCACGTTTGGAACCAAGACAGGTTTCATGGTATTATTAGTTAAGAAATTGTGTGTGAATGTTTTGTATGTGTGTGTGTGTGTGTGTGTGTGTGTGTGTGAGTGAGAGAGGTAGCAAGAAGCCTAAAATAGTCAACCTAATTACCTCTAAATTATTACAGAACCACTGGGAAGTTTGGAGCCAACATAGAAGGAGCAATCCAAAAAAAAAAAAAAAAATGGGAAAGCTTCATCCCAGTGAGGGACAATCAATAATAAGGCCAATCCAATCAAATCATAACAAAAATTGTGCACTATAGGACAAATATCAATACAATTTTTTTGAAATGAAGTATTGCTATAGTATTGATTTTAGAGTTCTGGGTAATCTGTAGCGCCAGATTTTAGCGGGTCATTAGGGTTTGATCGGGGGTTATTAGCACAGTAGATCGTAAAGGTCGCAGTGCATTGCCCAATGGGTTTGATCTGGAAGTAGTTCTTCTATGGACTTCTATGTAATCATATTCTAGGACTAATATAGAAAATACGTACTAAACAATGTATATCCCCACCACCCCTATATCTAAGCTACAGCATCTAAACCATGAGTAAAAATTCCAAATTTTATAATTGTATTAACTACATTAAGAGAAATTGATGTGAATATTTCACGATAGAGTATTTTTGGTTTTTCACACATTCACGAGAATTTGGAACTAATTTTCTCTGCAAAATTTAGTTACTTTGTTAAAATATTTTTACTCCATATTTTTATTCATCCATCTTTATGAAACATTCACTTTAGTAATGACCATAATGAAAGGAAGGAAATGAAAAAGAAAATGAATAACAGTCTTGTGAAAGATGTGATTCAAGTAGAAAGAAAATAATCATATCATTAGCGTAATGAGAAGTAGACAAACCTGGAATTGCGTTTGACCCATTTCTGTTTGCTAACCACAATATATTTTCCACTCACTCAACACGAGTATCGTCATTACTATGGTGTGTCTGGTGACTTTTCTGTTATGTTCAGAAGTTAGCAAATCTAAAGGAATTTCTTTCTATTAGACATATCAACTGTTTTACATTCTTCTTTATGATCTAAATTTACTAATAACAAACTTTATATTGTAGCAGCAACTTTATTTTACTCTTCCGAATTATTTAAAAACAAAAAATCTATATTATTTACACATACTCTGGGTTCTTTGTCATTGAATAAGTTTCTAGGTTCAGATTACCTTGTGAGTCTTCTGTTCACTATTTTGATGCCCGATATTTTAGTGAGTCGGCCATGTTACGAAAGTGCGGTGTGAAGTTTTAGTGTTATAGTTTTAATGAAGTTTAAAGTTTGAATTTTAGGTTTTCCATGAATTAAGTAAATACCATTTTTTTTTTTTTAGGTGGGCTTAATGTCCAAGTATTACAAATTAGTCTACTACAAATTTCATTAAATAAATGTATTTATTTTTTTATAAATAATGGAAAGTTAATTACGATACATAAAATTTTGTTAACCAGAAAGAGCAGTATTTGTTATGGTTGGTCTGATGAGGGTCTTTTACTTACAGTAGTTGGTATGTTCATGTTTTAATGGAATTTTTATCAATGTTTTAGTTCTTTTTGGTGATTTCTTGTTGATCTGTCAAATTCAATTTAAGTTTCATCGTTGGATTCCAAAGAATTTTTCTTTGTTTGATAATCGTATTTTGGGCAAGACGAAAATTTTAAAAAATTGAGAATTGGAGTTAGGATAAAATAATAATAATAATAAATTGATAATTAATGATAACTCTTCTTACAACTTTACATCATCAGAAAAAGCAGGAAAAAAAGTATGCACGGCCTTAGGCTCTCTGCAGAGTGGCTCTTTAAAATTTTCATACAAATAAAATAAAAAATTAAATAAATACAAGACCTTGTAGCGAAAATACGGAACTATCCACATAAATTATTGAACACATAATAAAAAATTGGATTAATATCGATAAAAGTAAAAAATTTCTTTCTATTTATACATAGCCACCCAACAAAAACAACTAATTCCCTTTATTTACAACAACAAAAAATACTTAATAATTAAATACTTAAATGCTTAATAATTAAATTGTTGTATTTACAAGGTGAGCGAATAAATCTATTTAATACCAACCAATCTTTTCCATTCAAATAATCAATCAGTTCTGTTTTACTTAATTGCCCTTTGCCAAAACACGTGACTCTAAATTCCCTCAGAATTGGGCGGACTTACGATAGCTCCTTGAGATATTCTTGCGGCCACTGTGGGTTAACCAATAATCTCCATTTGAAAGGTCCCTGTTCTGGAGGAATGATTATACAATACCACAGAGATATTTCGGGATGCCAGAGAATTTTTAGATCTTCATTTCAGATAGTGTTTCAGAAACTGTAAAGACCGATAATCAATCTAAGTATTATCATTGCAGTAGTTAGATAGTTGAGTGGTTTTGTGTGAAATCGAACTGATATGATTAGAATGAATGAGATGAGTTGAGAACTTTATGGATATGTTCTGAAAGGCTTTTTTTTTTTCAAATAATTTAAAAGTTTTAGATCTTTCAAAAACAGAAAATTTATCAAGATGAATCACCGAAACTCGTTTACATAATAAAGATGTTTTATTTATAAATTTTTTTCTTGGAAATTTATAGAATGATGATGATAGTATAATGGAGTTGATGAGGACAGAAATTGGGTTTGATTAATTAGACAAGCTATGAAGACACTTTTATAAAAATATAACTAACCATAAGCTTACACAAACTGCACTGGACTTGTAATGATTTTATAGAATAAAGGGTTAGAGTAGAGTTATGACACGATGCGAGGTAAGGTTGAATGTGATAGATAGATGTCTAGCTCTCTCACGGCTTATATACAGGTTCCCCACTCTAGCCTGCTTAAGTGAGAAAGTACCAGAAAGAGTCTGTTTTCTCTCGATCGGGCTTGTGTTCTCTCTCTTTGCCGTTACAATAGTTTAATAATTTTCTCATTCTAAGAGGTAAACTTTACCTAGACAAAAAGTGTTTTACTTGGAAGTGAAAATTCCTAGCCTACCTAGCCTAAATTATTTCTCAAAATTCTAACAGCAACTATTCTTAATCGAGAACTTGCCGAATTTCCCTATATTACTTTTTTATACGCTTAACCGAATTTTATATTTTAACAAAAGAAAAAAAAAAACTTTTACTATGTCGAGAATCCGCGAGAAATAACTAACCAAGTTTATAGATCACCAGAAAAGAAGTGTATGGCAGAGATTGATTATTACGAAATACTTGTTTATTATTCAATCATTTTTCATGAATGAACTTTGTCAAAAATAAATTTAAATAAGAATTTAATCATCATTATTCAAGGACTTTTATAATTAAAAAAGCTTCCACATCAGCTAAGGGATAATAAAAAAACAAACAAAAATCTACTAAATAATCGATAAAATAGATTATCAGCAGCCCACATTGGTAAAAAAAAGCGCTTTATAAAATTGTCCAAATTAACCAAAGTGCTTTGGCTTCCAGAAAAGTATTATTTATTTATTAAAAAGGGAAAGCAGGTTTCATCAAAGACAGTAATCCACCACTTATACAGTACTTCATAGTACAAATAAGGATTTATAGTTGTTAGTTTCTAGGAATTAATTAACTCGCATTTTCATCAAAATCTCTTGAAATAAATTTTTGCAGAAAAAAAGATTTCAAATAAAAGTCATAGATGCAAAATTTAAGGAACTTCGAGAAAATTATGAAAAACTCAAAAAACAAAAAACTAATCAGTAAAATTATCTTTTTCTGTAAAAATGTTACAAATAAAAATGATTAAGCTTTAATCGTACGAATATTAGTTACCCCCACTCTTTCTCTCTTACAGAAACAAACCAAGAAAACCATTCGCTAAAAACATTCTTTTCGTAAACAAGGACATCAAAACTTGTACTTCCGGTGAAAACTCCATTTCTAAAATTTAACAGAATCACGATATTATCTTCTTACAACAGTGAGCAAAAAAAAAAAGAAAGAAAAAATCCTAAGTTGAATCCTGAATCCTAAGTTGTGTTGAATTTTCAAACATAATTTTCTCTTACTGTAATTCTCAATTTCTAAATTTGTTCCAAATCAAGTTTTAAACACGTCTTTTTTATTAATAAAAGTTTAATACTAAATTACAAGGTACTATATCGTACTGAATTTAATTCAAATTTTTCGTATCTCAGACAACAGATCTAGGCTCTCATTAGAAAACAAACGTTTAGTAAACTCATACTTATTAAACCAATTTGAACATTCGGCCTTGAACTATGGGGTTGAACCAAGCGTTCCAAGTGTCATCGTATCCAATCCTTACAATCCAAAATCCTGCAAACTATAGTCAACGTTTCTTTTTATGTCTCCAATCGTACAATCCATAACGACCTTAATATCCCTTTCCAACCAGAAGTAATCAAACTCAGATATAAAAAATTTCACGGCACCCTACCTTCACATCCTAACCCTCTAGCCCGCCGCCTTTCATTCCGTACCCTATGAGATAACCCTCCTAGATGGCTTAAACGCCACTGGGCTCCAAGGCATTCTCTCTAGTGCCAGTGTTAGTGACAGTGAGTGAATTTTTGATTAGAAGTGCTACCACTGGATAGTTTCTCCACTGGGATTGTAGTTTATTTTATTCTTGTCTCTACATTCACAATTACTTACGGCACAATAATGCTGGTGTAAATTTCTTAAAATATAAAAAAAAATCGATCTTTAATTACGTTCTCACTCAGTTTCAACAGGTTTCAAAACAAAGACATAGGCATTTATTTATTTAATTAATTAACTTCAAATCCAGGTAGTGGTAAACTTGGATAATTCATTGTTTTATAGTTTAAAGCAAAACAAACATTTGAGGGAGACTTTCTAAACTGAAACTTTCAATTTAAATGACTTAAATTAATATTTAACATAATCAACTGGAAAACATTTAAAACTGAGTATAATAGTAATAATTCATGAAGGAATTAATGAAGAATTAAAAGAAGATAAAAAAACAAAACAGAAGGATGTGGGAAGCAAAAGTTATCCGATTTATTCTCAACGGAAAAAAAGAGTTACGGATTCTTTGTAAGAATTTTAAGGGTTTTAGTCTAGAAGAAGAAGGAAACAAAAGAAGGAGGCCATTATCATATAGGGATAAAGAAGGATAGAATTTTCAACGTCATCATATTCTTTACCCCAGGATTTTCTCCATACCCTGAACCCGTTTTCCAATGGTTACTTTGTGACTACTAAAGCTGGAAGTTGAATTTATCCTTCATGTTTAGTAGGCGTTGGATGGAATGTTTGGGACGACATAGCAGTACGTGATAAACATCTTGTATGCAATGTAGCAGATTCTTCACCGCTTTTTTCTCTTGTGTATTGTTATTTTCTGTAGGTTTTTTTTCTTTCAAGGGAAGAGAAAAAGAAATACCCAATGATTCTTTGCATTCTCCCAATAGGAAAAACTATATCAAATAAACAAAATCAATAGCCACTATTGTATTGTCAATTGTCAATATGTTGAGGTTCTTTATTTCATTATTGTCATTGTATGCATCATGCAGAATTGAATTTAGTGTCTGTCTGGTTTGTATTACTATGATTTATACAAACTAACCGAAAATGCTCAAAAAATTTAACAGCATTTATTTATAGTAACAGGAATTAGCTCGAGATTTACGTAGTTATGAATGAGTGGCCATTTGCATAGTGTAAAAGTATAAAGAAATATGAAAGTGAGAGTTACAATTTTCTAGATTGGGTATGCTAAACATAAATTGTTGGTTATATCATCTACCACGCAGACCCCCTATGATGAGCTAAATATTGCAAATATCAGCACGTGTCGTTGGGCTGAGATTAGGGAAATTCCTTTCATAGTTTTGCTTGGTTTGTTCTGATTTTGTTAAATTACTAGCAACACCGCCCGCTCTAGCGGTTACGTTGCCCTGGACAAAAAGACACATTGCCGCCCCTTAAGAATATATATATATTTTAACACGAGCTGAAGCAGCGCTCTGCTCGCGTGCTAATGCTTTCTGTTCACAGAAGTATATGCATGTTCAAACAAGTTCAAGCATAGTCCTTTACAAATTCTGCGTTAATTTTTCAATAATAGTGTAAATATTTTTAGCTTTTGGTCATTATAAATACGCTATGCACTGTAAATTTTTAGCGAACGAAAAAATCGATACGTGAAATTTTCTATTAATGAATATTTCACATCAATATTTTTTCATACTTACAGCCAAAAAGGCGCCCATGACAAATGTCCGGGTTGTCCGCCCCTAAAGCGGGCGCTGCTTACAAGTAATTATATTTATTAATGCAAAGATAATATCTTTGGAAAACAAATGGCGTTATACACATATAATATTATTTAACAAATAGGAGTACTGTACAATATTTTTAAATTAGCATTTTAGAGGATAACTCATTTATTATCAGAATTTTCCACAGTAAATCAATTTCCTCGCAAAAACTTTAGTAGGTGGAAGCTAACATCTCTATACAAACTTGATGAACCAAACTCTGACGATGGGAGAAAATCCGAAAACCTAAATAGAATTAAAGGAAAAGATCTGGTGTGTCATATTCACATTCATTTATTTATTTCTTTCTTTTTTAAATTTAAGGCGCGTCAACATTTATGGTCACTAGCGCCAGGAGCCTTCTAAGTGCACTGCCGGTCTTCGGTCAGTGTTCTCTCGTTACAGACAACACTGTCTATCACCGAACGGTGAGCTGCCGAAACTCCTAGGAAGAAAAAAATCTAAAGGCAGCACTGGACTTTAACCCTGACCTGCGCGTGAGACCGGGCTGATCGCTCCCCTCTTTACTTTCTCTTATTACCGTTAATGCACTTATATATAAAATGACAAATTTTCCTCATTTGACGTAATACCATCGTAACATAATATAGTGGTGGCAGTAGGGACCCAAACCTGCCCAGGAAGTAATGACGTGATTATATTACAGTAAAATATAAAAAGTGAGCATCATATAACATTTGAAAATTACCGCCACAAATTCCACAAAATTACCTAAAATTATTTTTTTCGAACAAATATTACTACAAAAAAAATGATTGGTTTATATCTATGCAGTTAGTATTTCAAGTTTAAAAAAAATCGTTACAGTCATTTTCAAGAAAAATGACAACAATTCAGAAATCGACTTTGTAAAGTCGCACTTCCGGGTAATCGATTTATTTCAAAAATGTGGAAATTAGCAATATTATATAATATACAGGTTGGTGGTATTTTACCATAAATTGCACATACATTACAATATATATGTTTAGTAAATACAGCAAAATTCAAACTAAAGAATATTGAGATGAGATACCTCGGGTGGGCTCTGTTGTACCCTCTGGTAGAGTCAGTTTAGTAAATACAGGAAAAAAAAAATTAAATGAAAATAAAAATATATATTGAGGTGATATACCTCAGGTGGGCTCTGTTTAATAAAAAAAAAAAAAATCAGCCAAAATTAAAGAATGAAAATATTATATATGGCAAATATATAATAATATTAAATAATATGGCAAATGGGAAATGAAAATATTAAAAATTATATGGGAAAAAATGAATGTATAAATTAAACATAAAATGGGTAGCAAATATTTTTTATTATCACTTTCAATAAGCCAAAGGAATGGCGCTTACCTTGAAACGCAGAAATGTTGTTGGCAGTGTTGGAAGACCCAGGTCTTCTTAACCATATCGTGGAAAAGAGGAGGGGAAAAATAGGAATAAAAAAACAATTCTTATGTGCTTCAAATTCTTGAGTCTTCACCAATACACTGCTACTTGGCTGATGATCCTAGATAATAATTAAACGGGCTACCAGAAGCTGCACGGGAAACCAATCGGAAGTAACAACCATGTGACTTCACAATAAGCCTATGCAGACTCGAGAGAACCGGCGCCACTTACTCGACAAAAGACCAGTTTATTAACACTCCCCAGGAAAACTAGAAGTGGCAAACTTGGGTTTTCACAATTAAGGGCAATCGAACTGGCCTGAATTGTATAGACAGATTTATTTCTGAACAACAACTTACTCCAAAGTGTGTTGCATAGTGGCTAAACTAACTCATCCGAGTGTTACACTGCGACTGACGGAGAGAGGGAAAAATGCATAGGTTACTCTCTCTACTATTACGACACAGCCCCCCGAAATATACTTATTGTACACTATTGGCGGCAAATTTAAATTTATATTAAATACCGAACAATATAGTTGAACCATACATTACAATATATTAATTTTAGTCGAATCCCCTTATTATATGTCATGCCCCTATATGACATAAATATATTCATTTTTTTTTTTTTTTTTAACTGACACAAATTCAATACTTCCTTTTACGATAAACAGGAGGAAATGAAAAATGCAGGAGACTATAAACTGTAGAGTTTAAAATTTATAATAATTTATTTTCCAAAATACTCCCAAGGGAAATATTTATTTAAAAATTCAGACTACAGAATGAAATGAGTACATTTTAGTTCATATCATTGAATATATCTATACCTATGATAAAAAAAAATGCATTCACCAAAGTTTTAGAGATAAAAAATGTCAATAATTTATCTTCTAGGAAATTTTTCCCGATTGGCCTTTTCCTCTTGAAGGTTGATGAATGTAGGTATGCATTGTGCATTATGAATGTGCCGGGTGGAAGTAGGGTAAGTGTAGTTCACTGGAGTTAACACTTTAGCACTTGGTACGTTAAACACAAGTAGTTTGCAGCATACATTCCCTGTTGAGTAAACTTGGATTATATATATATATATATATATCGCACTATATAATATATTTATATATATATTGGGTAAAGTACTTTAGCATGAGAAGTTTTAAGTCTTGTCAGGTAGGGAAACCACTTCGGGGATGACAGAAAATGGATACTCAACCAAGGTAATGCAATAAACCAGATGATATGGCTCTGAGTGAGGAAAGTTGATATTTGATTCGCCTACAGTTATACGTATTCCACTTTGTAAAGAATCCGGGACCATCCCTTCAAATAACAAATTCACCCGTTAGATAATCTTAAGGAATGATTCTATTCAAAAATAAGTCGCTGCAGCTTATAGTCTGGACGTTTTTTACCGTTTTTTTTCTTCAGATTTTGTTGACAACTTTTGGCAGATTCTGAGACATAGATTTAGCCACAAGTTTTTTAACTCCAAGTTATTTACTCGAAATTAGTAGTCAATTACTGGAAACTACGAATATAATTCTTAATAGATTTTTTTTTTTAAGGATTTTACTTCACCCAAACAATAATCTATGTCGGTTTTTAGCAATAGAATGTTTTTGTGATGGTTGAGGAGCTGGCCCAACGCACCAACCTGCAAACTGCCAGGATTTTCTGTTAGGGTTTTCTCCCTTATCCTTCGAAGTTCCCATTCTTACCCACAAAGCAGTGGGACATAACTGCGGGATGAGTCTTGCCCAAATGACACGAGGGAGGAAACCCAAATGATATCAACAAAAGGATAAATAAATCCCCCCCCCAACACGTACAAAACGCTAGGTTCAGAGAGGCGGCGCTTGCTCGCCACTGTCACACACATCCTCAAGTTGTGAGGCTTTTTGTAGTGCTGCCTGTGTCACCAGATGATAACATACTTCCCCTCCGTTTTGCCCCCTTGCCCGCGACTCGACAAATTCGTCAGACAAAGGCTGCCTATTTCGCCGCTGACCATCATATTTGCTGGTCGTTCCCCCATTCACAATTCGTAGACGCGCCAGGAAGCATGGGAATGCATCTAGGAAGGTGTCTCAGAACCAAGCTTAATAGATTTAATGCTTAAATAATTAGAGGCTTTTATGGTTGAAAAATCCAAGGCCAAAACCGGAATCGAACACAATACACCTCAGCATTGCAGTCTGCTTCTTTGGCCACTCAACTATCGTGGAACCTTTTAAGTTCAATAATTAAAAATAGTCGGAACTCTACTACTTCTTAGTGTTGTTTTTTTTTTGAGAATTTTTATAATAGAGATGGTTTGTAAATTTTTAATAAAGATTCTCAAGTAGTTGTCTATTTCAAAGTATATACATATCTCTTAAAAATTATTTGCTTTAATCCTAGAAAAGCAATAGCTGGTATTGATTTTTCAACAGAACAATACAATATTGACTATACAACTTGAAAGCTAAAAGCATCCTTTCTGTTTTGAGTGGGTATACAAAAAAAAACTGTCTATAAAAACAAAAAATGAATTGTGGGCCTCAACTATTCACCACCACTCTCAACGACACAGACACAAACATTCTGCAAATATGGACTTCCATTTCGATTATACAAAAACGAAGTAAAAAAAAAGATACATTAATAAAACATCGGACAAATCTTTTACATAATTACAACATATTTTGTATTGTTTCCAATTTATTAATTGACCAAATATTAATCTAGCTAACAAAATTTTCAAAACATTTTAAATGTTCATGTGGAATAAAGTGCAAAGTTCAACCCAGACAGTAAAGCCGATCAGAACTTTCAAAAAATTTTTTTTTTCAAAAATGAAGAAACGTAAAAGCACCAAGTTTTAATACTTTTTTTAAAAATCAACATCATTTACTTAATAATTTACAAAATATCAACAGCAAATAACAAATGATTATAATAGTTATAAATAACCATTTAACATATTTAAATCATAAATCAATTTAAGCAATGCATTTTTAATTTCAAAATTTTAATCGAATAATTGGATCATCATGGGAAGACGCCTATTCAGTAGCATGTGGTCTGGTCGTAATATACTACAGCAAAAGTTGATTCTGGAATTTGTTAAGTTAAGACTGTCAGAGAAAACAAAAATTATTCACACTGTCTTAAATAAGCTCTTAGGTGAGAAGAGATTGACAAAGAGCGATGGCGATAGATAGCTCTTGATGATTTCTTCTAGAAATTTTGGAGAATCTTTTTCTATGAATTTTTATAGAATTATTTAAAGATTCTGTGTATCTTGTCTATGTGTTATTTATTTATCCAAACAGATTCACTTTCCATCCCTTGAACTAAGGGGGGGATTTTAAGAATCTATTGCTTATTACGAGAAACACCGATTTTCCACCAACGATACTTCTAAAGAAGAGAGGAAGAATTTGTTTATTGGCGTATCATCGGATTACTGTCTGTCACATTTCCAGAAATGAACAGCTTCTAGTTTTCCTTCCTTTTTGTAAAAGTTTAATGGGTAAAATGAAATAGGGCTGACCAGTGAGATGTGTTCTAAATTTGTAGAGTTTGTGTGAAGTATAAACACACTCATTTATCTTACGTCAGATTGCTCTGATTGTGAAGAGAACAGGTGGTTCAAGAACATTAATCTGAAAAGTTGTTCATAAAAAGCTCTTTGGCCGCTATTCTATAAAAGTTCCTGACCAATTTGTTCTGACTTATTTGAAACATAAAGGAAATAAGATGGGTAAATGTATTTGTGGTCTTTTCCTTAAAGCCTGTTTGGTTGCCCAGCGAGATTATCGTCCCACAATACAGATGACATATATAATAATTCCATGACAATAATCCAACACTTCCAAAAGTAATTGCTCTCCATCCATTCTTCATACCAAGTGAATTTCAGGAGTAAGACAAATTTTCATCTAAATTATCATAATATTCCTGGTCCTGAACAAGATAAACCATAGAATCTCCCCCCTCAAAAAAAAAAAAACTTTGTTAGTTCAAATTATATTAAACGAAACAATTCGCATATTGTTTCTTCAAGCACACATTCACGAACATATTGATGTAGATCCTATAACAAACAGTTGATAATGGAGCTCCAGTAGGCTTGATTAGGTGATAACCTAGAAATACAGAGATAGATGAATGGGCACAATGTGACGACCATGAGCTATAGCTTCAAGCAAAGTTCCACTAAACATCACACCACATACATACACACATATACAGTGAGAGAGAGAATGATATGGCGTCAAACACTATAGTCATGACAATGGTTGATGCTGCACAGCAGGATTAATTGACAAAGGTCTGTAGTTGACGGCTACATAGTCTGTCACTCAGAGCAAATGAATTACCAGCGTTTAATGGTTGGTGCCTTATAATCGAATTCTACCTATTTAGCGTAAAAAGAAAAGCAATAATTATTACAATAATTGCATGGTTTAATATATTACTAGATGCTATAGAGATTTAAGTCTGTACATTAAGCAGTGGGCACATTATTAATTAAGAGCCTTGTTAAAAAAACAATCGATGATAAAGAACACCCTACCATATTAATAATGCAAAACAATCTGAAGTTATTAGCATTAGTTTAGAACTGATGACAGCTAGATTGTTTTACTTTCAACACCACAAATTACATGATTGGTTTACCCACAACCAACAGATCCATCATTATCCTCCTAAAAACGTAGGCCTAATGAATCGGTGTAAAAATTTAATTTTGAATAACTGTTTAGAAGAGAACACAATTTATGTAATTGGCAAAAAATATCTAATGCCGGTCTTCCAGGTGAAGCTAGTAGGGGAAGAAAACTAGCATGTGAAAAAGTTCAAATACTTCGGTACAATATGAGAGAAGAGAATTCGCGTGAAAAGAGAACAAAGAGAATTTAACGTGTGTTAAATCTGCTCAGTTATTTTTTCACACTTTACTTACTAATCTTTATTTTAATACAAGTTAAATTTAATTTAATAGAGAAAAAAGACGGAATCATGTAAAAAATCTAATTAGAGTTAGGTTTGCTAGTGATTATTGATTATAGAAGTGATCAGAAGTTAACATGGGTGGTTACGATGAACAAGCTGGCCGTAATACCCCATTCAAATGTTGTGTTATCGAGATGTCGTTCACAAGAAGGAACAAAATCAAAGTTCTAAAACTAATTAAAAACGTTGTTTCGAAACAGGTTTTATAAATAAAAATTTTGTTATCAGTTTGTGTGTTTTATTTGTTCTTACATTTACTTTTTAGCAATCCTCCTCCCAGGGTAGTTAGGCGCCGAAGGAGCCAGGGATTGCCTAGCCCCCTCATATATATATACCACATATACATACCACACACAGCGTGCACACCGTTCGCTAAAACCATTGTCCATGCTCACAAGACTTCAAAACAAGTATTTCCGGTGAAAACTTAATTACAAAAATTTGCCACAATATGCAATTAATAGTGCAATTTCTAGGTTAAAAGTCTATGTTATCACACTATTTGACAAAAAACATCCTGATGATGGATGAACGCCTGAAACCCCTCATCAACCTCAAAAAGAAACAGGCTATCACGGAAAATATCTCTAATGCTTTTCAGCTCTACGGAACCAACCACAGCAGAGATTACAGAGACAAACCAAGTCGATGTGGCTGCTCAATTTCATTGAGTTGCTAAAAAAAAACACAGATTACTAATCTATCTTCATGAGACAATCTCAAGTCCAAAAGACACAAACGTTACAAAACTAAAGTAAATAGCGCAAAGAATACGCGAAATAAGAATGAAACATACATAAACTCAATACGTAGGGCCCTGAATAAGACTATTTCAATAACCAATTTCTCAATGACCGTAGATGTGATTATGGAGGATTCCCAAGGAATCCAAGATAATTTGCTCCGCCAGCCGGGTCAAATTTCCTTTGCCAATGCCGACATTATCAAAAAATTCAGCAGTAGCCACTGGGATGGCCCCCCGAGAGCCGAACCATAGACCGTGAACTGCAAGTTCCTTTTTCCAAATTCTGGTAGGAACTTTTCTTGGAGAAAGTTAACACACTTCTCATAAATCGCTCTCTTTTCTTCATTGATCCGCTTGGCCTGGTCTGGATCGTTGCTCTCATGCCTAACCGTAGGGTCGACAACTAACGCAGATGGACTGTCTTTATCAAACGCTACTATATCTGCGTATCTTGAGGCGCCGTCCGTGTCAACACAGTAGACCTCCTCATAGCATGCATAGCCTTTTTCCTTTAATAACTCGATGACCCTACGTTTGACATTGTGGTGTCGGCGAGTGACGAGGAGCATGTTGTTCGGGCATTTTCCCAGCACATGGGCCGGAGTTTCGGTCTCTCTTCCGCATTTGCGGCAGAGGAGCCCAACATCTCGCATCGCCTGATTGCCGACGCCTGGCACACCGCGGAGTGAAGCATAATTAAAACTCAGCTTCAGTACATTCGTCCACTCAGATCCAGACAATAATTGTTTTTCACAGACAAATTTATTCCCATACTTAGTGTCTCTAAAATGCTGGACACCGTACCCTTGCCATTTGTAACTTGCCCACTCATCAAAGGCCTTTTCTCTTAACTGTTGCCTTATCCTTCTTAAATTTTGGGCTTCCTCGACATTGACATTGTTCAGGCCCAGCCTATCCGCACATTCCTTAACCTCGTGGCTAAACGCGAAGGTAGACTGGAAAATAGAATCGTCAACTTTGGCCAACTTCTGAGCCATGGACCACTGCTGCAGGGGTGCTTCCCAGATGCAGCGAAGCAACCCAAGCCCTCGGTAACGCCGTGGGGCATACAGCATTGCCGTGGCTGTGTTGGCAGGCAAGCCAATCATTGCTTTGACGCTACGACGAATCACGGTATCCAGACCGTCTAGCACTGCAGGGGATAACTTTGTGAGAGGTGCAGTTTGAAGGGGGTACGTGAGAGCAGGGAATAAATACTGATTTATCACATTAAGCTTCTGGTCGGGCTTTAGTAGGCTTGATGCCACCAACCTATTCACATTATCATTAAATTTCATCAGTGCGCTGTCACTAATTACTAGTTCCCCGTTAAAACTACAGCCGAGATACTTTATTTTTTCCTCTTGTGCTATGCAAGAGATCTCTTCTCCATTCTCCAGCCGTATCACGCCAGCAGAGAGCTTTCCGCCGTTGATTACAATCCCTGTACTCTTCTTGGACAGACCTATTTCTCTTAAGATTTTCTGTACCATGTCAATCACACGTTGGGCATCATAGATATTATGAGTAGTAATCGCCTGATCATCGGCAAAGCCCGACAGAATTACTCTATTGTCATGAAGCTTATACCCGAATTGACTGGCAAACGTTTGGTCGCATATCTCGCGGTAAAGGTGGTCAATGGCCAGGTTAAAGAGTGTAGGTGAGAGTGGCCCTCCTTGCGGCACACCCCTTCTGACATTTTGCACCACTTTTTTCCGGCGATTGTAGTAATTAAATTGAGCTACCTCATAGTCATATTGTTCACGCCACCGGCTCCTAGCAGCCTTATTTGCTCTTTGGGGATTGCTTGCTAAACGAGTTCCTTTACTTGCCATGTTCTCGTTTTTATTTTTCCGCATCTTGTAGTAGCGCACGGCTGGATGCTTAGGACCTGGCAGATTACTATTTGCTTCACATAGAAACTTAAGGAACTTGGACATAACTCCGTCAAAATTGATTGGACTAAACTGGGAGCCACTCTTCAAAATACTTTTAAACTTTGCTGCCCATTGATCCACTTCAGCTTTAATATTTTTGCTAATCAATTGTTCTTTCTTTTCCGAAGGCGTTTTCCTTTTTAGTATACCATCTAATTTCATTTCGTTTGCTTCTTTAGGATGCTTTTTCGAAATATGGGTCTTCAAACCACGTTCATTCTTGAACGTCAGGCCACATATCCCACACGGTCTGCTAGCGATATTGTTTACAGTTTGTTGCACCGTGCTGTACACTGGCTCATGTCCTTCCGTCGGGATGTCAGTTTCGACCTCATTGTTCTCTACTTTACTATTCGTAATCGGTGCCTCGCTCTCATCGTTCGACTTCCTTTCAAGGATATCCGGTGCGCGAGCGAATATATCATTGATGAGTACTGTTTTACCAAATGTGGTGCCCTGATCATCTTCCCACTGAACAGTAACATGCTTTATCAGCGCCACCTCCAGTCTCACTAACACTCATCACTGAAGTAACTATGGCGGGCTGGACTGAACCGCCAGTTCTTAACACCCATACCGTCTGCCCTACTCTATCGAATCTAACTGACGTCTCCTTAACGCCCTTAACGTCCATTACCTTTAGTTTTGAGTCATAATGACTTTAATCAAATAATCAATCAATCAAATAAATAAATATATACAGATAAAAATATAAATAAAAATGTTTAAAATATAAATATATTAAAAAGAATCAAGCTATTTACACTCTATTTATAATATAAATAGTGGGCCGGCCTCGAAAGGCTTCACCCTCGCTCTGAAAAGAAGGGTAAGTTGTCTCAACCCCTCTCTCACTAAAATCTTGTTTTCTCCCTTTAGCCCGGAATCACCAAATCGCTATTCCGGTTACCAGCCCCGGCGGCGTGGTCGCAGGAGAACCACTCGCTTACTTCTCTTTACTATAGCAGTATTGCGAAATCGAATACGGAAAAAAAAACAACAAAAAACTCAAACTCACTTACAATTTACTGTTTGATCACAGTTTGTTAAACAACTTTAGAGAGGTGCAAAAAATTTTAATGGCGAGTGGCACGGGGCTGTTACCCACTGTAACAGTTAATATTTCTTAAACTATTTATATAGAAATGTTGATATAAGGGGAGGAAATTACATATGTCTTATGTCATAGACACACAATATATGATGTCTTATTTTATTTGACTGATCAAAAATAACGGTAAATTGACTAAAAATAAGGGTAAATAAGATAAAAAGAAAATATAATTTAAAAAATAATAATTTTTCTGTGAATAAAAACTAAGATCTGAACCAAAGTGAGATGTTATCAATTTGCGTTCCTGATTAACATTACATTCTACATGTAAGCAAACATCAGCCTATGTAGGTCATTAGCTCCCGTTTAAAAAAATGTACTCTGCTGTGAAACTGAAATACGACACTCCTAAATCTCCAAAGAAAGACTTAATTATCTAATTTTTAATCTATTCAAATAACCTCAAGCTTATCATTACCTGTTTAACTGTTTATCAGCTTCTTACTTCTTTTTACGTTAATTCCAAACCTACAGTTGAGAAGAAACAGGCATAAAAGAAGCAAGAAAAGTTGTTCTCCCAAAGACATCATGATCTCGTATGAAGTTGTTATAACCTAGGACTTTACCCAATATTGGTAAAAATCTTGATAAACTCGCATAGAGCAGGAAGATGAGAAGAAATTGCGGTAAGGAGGTCTTACAACCACTCAATAACTTAAAGATGGATGGACTTAAGTTAATAATAACTTCAATCGTTAACTTCATCATACCTTGTCGAACGGGTCGGGTTCGATGGATAATCCATTTATAGCAGGAGCGGAAAGGTTAAAAGTTGGTAACCCCACCAAATTACGCTATATATTATAACCTCACACTCCTTTTTTTTTTCTCTCTGTGGGTAAACATTTTCTACCGTTATCATCAACTTTAGATCTTAAGATATACGTTATATGGGATGAATTATGAGAAATGTGGGGCACATTCTGTTATCCTATTAAAAAATCCAAAGTTGACTTTATGAATTTCGTAACTATCAGAGAGAAATTATAGAAAAATTGTATTTTTATTATTTCTGCTGAAAAATGAAAAAAAAAAAAAAAATTTGGTGCGAAATAGTCACACGACTTTCTCTAATTACATAGATAATAGCTTTTACATTTTCTGGAGGGGCTATTTTCTTATTTAAAAAATATTGTTTCATAAGATTTAGATTAGTTAGGCTGGGATTTTGGTTGAAGGAGAGGAAGGTACCCGTCAATGAGAAGGGGTATGAATCTATTTATTATAAAGAAAGTCAGTGCAAAAAAGTATTCAGGCTAAGCATGAGTGAAGCATGAATGTATTTATAAGCGAGAAAGTTTTTGTGAATGTCTAGGTTAAATATTTTATCAGGGGTGTCAAGGAATATCTAAAAAAGTATTTCTTCCTCCAAAATAGAGTTTATAGTTTAATACCCAGTTTTATTAGTGTAAAAACATAAAACTTTATGAATGTATTTTGCGGTTTGTTTAATATTTATTATGTCCTCACGCGTTGCCTAGTGGCTAGCGCACTCGCCTTTCGTGCAAGAATTCAGGGTTTAATTCCTGTGAGGGCAAAATCGGTGCTGACCCAGCATCGTGATTACAAGTTAGTAACGCCTTAGGCTACAGTTAGTAGCGCCCTAGGTAGCGAAGGCCGGAACTAAACGGTGTGGGAACTGCAGCGTACTTACCATACGCCCCTCTATTCAACTCGCTGTCTGGCAAGCCTTGGCTCTTCATAGGGTTTAATATTTATTATGCAACAACCTGGTACTTAGAGAATTTAAACATAATTACATTAATAACTGTTTGATTAAATGCGTATTCTGAGTGAGTGAGGTCATGCATGCAGTGGGACAAAAAAATTGTTATAAAAAAAAATTGTAGTATCAATATAGTTGTAAAAAGTTGTTTATTTTTGTGACTCTTACTGGTGTGTTTTCCTTTTAACTAAATGTAAATGTAGTATAGAATGAAAGAGATGTGGGTACTAGGAACCATGGAGACGAATGAAATAGAAGATAGGGAGGGTAGCTGAGAGAGATAGAGGGGGGGAGGGACTGTGAGCCCCCAGGTCGAATAGAAGATATTGTTATTTAAATGGGCTGTTAGCACCCACCGCCTTGTCGTACCAAACTATCAACAATGGTGACACTGAGAGGAACATACACAGAAGTTACGAACTACTTCCACTACCAAGAGAGAGAAGAGCACTTCTCCTCTCTTTCTCATATAAATAGAAGGCATACGCCCATCCATTCACACACATACTAGGACTAAAGCTCCTACAGGAGTGGCAATCCACTGATCCTAGGACACAATTCTCCCATTTCAAACCAAGCCTACCAACAGGAGTATTCCACCAGTAGAACCCTTTCTACACTACCTACTAAAGGTATCCCCTTTAATTCAGTCGAAAAGGCCACCATTAAGTGGTTCTGTTGATATTTAGTCAAACTAAGGTTAGATGAACATTAAATAAACAGGTGACATTGGAATAGTTTACTTATTACTTAAATTTGGAGTAGATATTTAATTAAATGATTAACTTTTATGATTGAAAAATTATAAATTAATTTTTATAATGAAATTATTTTTTTATAATGAAATGATTAAAAAAATAAAGGAGCAAATAAAGAAATAAAATTTGTAGCTTCGACAAAATCCGTACGCTTAAAATGCTACCTAAATTTTATACATATATACAGTACCGACAGAATGTTTGAGGCAGGTCACCTAACGTCCTAAATATACTTGAAAATGACATGTTATCATAAAAATTTTTAATTAAATTCAAATTCTTCCTAGAAGCTCGTTTCTAAAGATAGGAAAAATTACGCTGAAATTTATGAAATAGAACAAAAATGTTTGGCTTTTGATATCATTCAAGCAAAGTAATAATTAACTGACAGTTGAACATCATAAGAAAATTATAATTTTGAACAGCTTAAGTCCTTCAATCAATGCGGTGCCATTTTAATAATCGAGATTTCTAAACCAATATTAATCTGTGACGGTTCTCCCAGTAGAGGTGATTAGACAAATAAAGGGGGAAATGCAACAGCAGAACCAACTCTCCAACAATCCAACACTGTTAGTAACTAACAATGCAACAATACTATACAGTAACTTGACATTTCCATTATTACATATAAAACGTTAACTAAGGGGAGCGTGGCAACCTTAGAGATTATTATATTCCCCATCATGAATGTTTAATCTAAATCAACGTCTAGAAGTGAGGGGATTGCATTCATGCATTAAATTTGCCACTGCGTAATTCTCTATACATTGCGGACGATCGTATTGAAGCAAACATCTATTTGAATAATCGCTGGATGCGATCATTCAAAGTAATGGCGTTCTACAATCGCTGATCTGTGGGAGGAAGAGATGATGCTGGCGACGTTCGTCACCCTTTTAATCATGATAGGATTATTGTTGTTCAAAATAGCTAGATCAAGCTAACATATTTTAAACAAAAAAAAAATCTGGTGTGAGACGCTCACACGCCCTAACATAAATATAGAGTTGGTAAGTTTTGTGACTTTTTCCTGTCATCTCAAGGGACGCCATTTTGTTGAAACCATTCAGATGACCGTGACGAACCAACTGAAAGCGATTCCACTTATTGACATCCAGCACTGCTACCAAGAGTGGGAGCAACGTCTTCGGCGCTGTGTGACCCCCCAAGGGAACTATTTCTTAGTTGATGAAGTCGATTTGTAAATAATAAAAAAATAATTTTTACATTGAAACAATTGCATTACTTTTTAAACATATTTCTTAATCTCCTAGAATTTAATTAAATTAAAAAAATTAATAATTGTGAATTATGAATTTGTAAATCTTAATCGAATTTATTCATATATTTCTTAGTTTCACTGATAAACAGTAAATAATTCATTCTGAAACATCAGAAGCTTTACGAGGTTACAACACAAGCAAATAATGAGTGTATTGATCCATAAAAATGAGGAAAAGGTCCGTGTGTAAGGCCCCCACGCAAGAAATACATTTCCTTGGGAGAAAAAAAAAAAGAAGAAGATAGATTATCGTGTGTATAAAAAAATATAGATCGTTATACGAAGAAAATAGAAATATTTTACGTTTGTCAAAACGCTAAATAAATGCCGTAAAAATAAAGTAAAATATAAAGGAATTTGTTGACCGTTGATGAATTAAGTTATGAAGAAATTTGGTGAGGATCGGTCAAGAAAGTACCATTCAATTATGCAGAAGTTTCCACAGAGTTTCCTGTCTTTATCAAGGCTTTAATTTAAAAAACAATACAATGAAGAACCACAATGCACTAATAATACTATAAAATGCAGAATAATAAAAACAAAAACAAACAAAGCAAAAAAAAAATTTTAAATAAAAAAATAATGTTGAAACAATCGTGAAGATTAGGGGTGGGGGTAGGTGAAAGGGAATTGTAGAAGGTCATGCTTTGAAAAAACCGTTATACACCGAGAACAAATTCTTAGTGTCATTACGAAAATTCACAGAAAATTTATTTCTTTTGATATAAATCATTTCTAATATATTTCTTTTTGTCCTGTTACTTTCTTTTGCTAATATTTTTGTTTTGGAAAAATCAAAGTTAAGATTTTTTTTTCCTTACAATGTTTCGTCAGTGCAGTAATGTTGTCTTTTGTCATTTCCATATCTGCAGTCGTATTCATGTTGGTACATTCTGCTTTTTAAGTATTGTGTAGTTTGACCAACATAAATAGCTGGACATTGTGTACAGCCTATCTGGTAAACGAGGTCCGATTGTAATTTGTTGGGAGTAGGGTCTTTAGGTTTGCTGAATAAATTATTACAGTGTTAGTGCATTTGTGGGCTAAAGTGATATTTCGAGATTTTCTCTGACAGTTTGTTAATGTATGTAAATGAAACGTATTTAGGTGGTTGGTCAACAGAAATATGAGACGAATGAGTTAAGTTGTTGCCATAATATCGTGTGTTGGTGAGTGTAGATGACAGTATTTCGTTAAATGTTCCTATTAATGAGGTGTTGAGGATAGCCATTGTTAGAAAAAATTGTCGAGAGTCTTTTTTTATTGTCCTGATGAAATTTGGGATGACTGCGGGAAAAGACGCGACGGGAAAAAGCTTTAAGAAAATTATTTTTTTGGAAATATGGGTGTTGGGAATTAACAAACATGTCATTAACAAATATGAATACATATTTGAACATTATAATGAATATATTAACAAGCTGCCAGAGAAAATCTCGAAATTTTTCAGACGTTCTAATATTATTTTAGCACACAAATGCACTAAAACTATTTACCTATTTACAAGTTATATAGCAAACCTAAAGACCCTACTCCCAACAAATTACAATCAGCCCTCGTTTACCAGATAGACTGTACACAATGTTCAGCTGTTTATGTTGGTCAAACTATACAATACTTAAAAAACAGAATGTACCAACGTGAATACAACTGCAGATATTGAAATGATAAAGACAACATTACTGCACTGACGAAACATTGTGAGGATATAAAAATCATAACTTTGATTTTTCCAAAACGAAAATACTAGCAAAAGAAAGTAACAGGACAAAAAGAAATATATTAGAAATGATTTATATCAAAAGAAATAAATTTTCTGTTAATTTTCTTAATGACACTAGGAATTTGTTCTCGGTGTATAACGGTTTTTTTCAAAGCATGACCTTCTAGAATCCCCTTTCACCTACCCCAACCACTAAAATTTTCTCTAATCCCTTTCATTTGCCTATTCAATCCACTTTCATTTCTGTAGATGATTTTAAAACAAGACACAAGAAAAAATATTTTATTTTTTCCTTTTTATGTTTCTGCGATGTAGCAAATGTGTATGTTCTAAATTCTTATTCCACATCTTCACGATTGTTTATATGTAAGTTCAATATTATTTTTTTAATTTAATTTTTTTTGTTTTTTTTTTCTTTTCTCTTTGTTTGTTTTGGTCATTATTATTCTGCATTTAATAGTATTGTTAATGCATTGTGGTTCCTCATTGTATTGTTTTTTTAAAATAAAGCCTTGATAAAGACAGGAAACTCTGTCGAAACGTCGGCATAATTGAATGGTTTTTTTCTCTTGACCGATCCTCACCAAATTTCTGCATAACAGAAAGTAAAATATTTAAAAGTTGAAAACATTTATTTACATTGACCTACACAGAAATTAATAATAATAATAATAATAAACTGTCTTTATTTAAACTATCATTACAAAAAGAAAACATTACTTATCAAGATGTTCATATTAAAGAAAATAATCATATCATTATTTGTACCGTAAAAACAAAAAATAATCTATACAGGTACCCTTGGTATAAACCATCAGGGGAGAGGGGAATTTACAAGAATAACAATAAATTCTAATTAAAAAACAGTAAATAAAATAAAAGTACAATTTTTTCAAAACATAACTGAAAATCTTCTTTTGAAGTAAAATAAAAATTTCGAACCAATAAAACAAAACAAAATATAAATTTATATAAGATTATAAGGTGTTGCTACAAGTTGTTGCCTGTAGTTAAGGGCCATCCTACAATATTTTAATACAACATCCCATTTTTTACCGTTTAAAAATTCTGTCAATTGGGCTATTGTCAATAAATCCTTATCGAAATAAGAAATTCTAACTTTCTTCAATATGGGACATGTCGCCATAAAATGAAATACAGACTCCAATTCATTCGTATTACACATTTAGCATACTTGAGGCATACCACTATTGTATCTTTTATAATTTAAATTTAATAGCTCAGCTCTCATTTTTATAATAAGCCTTATGTCGTTTGTATTAAAATTATCATTAAAATAGGCTGCTTCATCTTTCAAATTATAATGTAATACTTTGTTCGTCACACTAAATAAAGAATTCCTCGCCTTAATATTTGCTGCTTCTGTGATAGCTAACTTAATTCTATCTCTAAGTTTTATAAAAAAGTGATTCCATTCGTTGTAGCTATTGTTTTTAAAATCATATGTTAAGCCAATACTCATTATTAATATTTTGTAGGTCCCGGTACCAGTAAATATTTCTCTTAATAATCTCAAGCGCCAAAAGCTTAGGATATCTATTTTCTGGGAGATTTAAAACTTTAACTAAATAATCGTGATGGAGCTTTAATGTGTGTAATGGGCTTCTAAAACTATAACATAATCGGGCGTATTCTGGGGTAATCTTTGTAATTTTTTTATAAAAAAAAGTAAATAACCGGTCAACCTGTTTATACCTGGGCTCCGTAGCACATAATAGCTCGGCTCACTGCATTAAACACCTGAATTTTACACAGAAATTATTGAGTTTATAAATGAATAAATATTTGTATGATAAAACTTAATTTATATCCCATCTGAGGTTCAGTTATTTATGACTTTTTTTTTTACATGATTTGTTTTATTATATATATATATATTTGTAGAACATAATGTTTAACTACATAGAAGCGCCCTCTTTCAGCCCCCATCAAAACGTAACGGCCGTTTAAAGTTAAACTTAATTCATTCGGTTCTCCAAAACCAATCCTTTAATTAATTCTTCCGGAAAAATGTTTTAAATAAAAGTGATAGGTTTATGTCAGTACAGTGAGCATTCAAAGTTTAAAAAGAAAATCGTTGAAGTCATTTTCTGAGAAAATTCCAAAACACTCAAAAGAATCTATTCTGTAAATACCCACTTCCGACTGATCCCTTTTATTCTAGCTTTGAATACGGACAATATATTTAATGTACATTAATATTATATAGGTAATGGATGCGTACATTCTACTGAATTGTTCTTTGGATGAAGACTTAACTTTTCAGGCCCCCTCCCCCATGAATACTCCAAAAATCAATTTTTCAGTAAAAATATTTAAAAAAAAAAGTGTTTGCCTATTAGTCTACAAAATTTAAAGAAAATCGTTTTCGACGAAATTGGGGGGGAAAAAAGTATTCCATTAGTAAATTCCTCATCCCCCCTTTCCTCTATATAGCTGGTCAGCGGAAATATTGTGAGTGTGTCAAAATTTTGAAAATGGAGATTTCACCGGAAATAAGAATTTTTACTTAAAATTTAACCAACTTATTATTATAGTTAACCATCGAATATTTAGGTGCCACAAGGTTTCGGTCAAAATTCATATTGCCAATGTACGGCTTTATTATAAATGGTATTGTTCAATTTTTTTGCGATTTTTCTCGTAAAAGGCACCAAGAATTTTCTTTAAATTAGGTGTACATCTCCATACACCAATGCCTTTCATTTTTATTTAAAATATTTTGCTGGGAATAATTGATTTTTTTGGGATGGAGTTCTGTGAGAGTTGTCTAGCAAGTAAGCTTGCCTAGAAAGTACAATTATGGTTGTAAATAATATTTAGATACATTAGAAGCTTCGTTAGATTTATAAATTTGAAGCAAAATCAGTTAATCGAAAGTATGACTTGACACAATTCAGTTAATCGAAAGCACGACTTCACACAATTAGTTTTATGGGGGAATATTATGGAAAACGTTTCAAATGTCATACTTTTTACTTTCTCTTACTCCTAGTATAAAAGGAAGTATTACAGTCGTATCGAATTTTCAAAATTGTAATTTCACCGGAAATGCATGTTTTGAGGTCCCCTGAGTACGAAGAAAATGTTTTTAGCGAATGGATCGACCGTAGTTATTTATATTGTAACTTTTTTCCCTCTAAACTAGCTACTGCAACTAGTTATAAGTGGGTTCATATAGATAAAATACTCTAAACTTCAATAAAAAAAACACCAATTTATTGTTATATACAATAAATTACAAAATACAACACTTAATCATAATTAATTTACAGTTTAAACCACAAAAAGTTCACTTTCTTCACTTTTTATACACTTTCCACAAACTAGTGACTTCGTTTGTAACTGGAAAACTCTCTCAACTCCCTGTGGTCCCACTATTTATACCGGTGAGGATCTTCTAGCACTTCCTCCATTCCTCTAGAGAGAACTAGAGCGCTGCCAGCGCTTCCCAGCAGCCACTAGGAGAACCTTAGGTACCTGCCTTCTCTCCTAGATGGCATCAATGGCTGCGTTACATATATAAAATGTATATTTCGTTTGTAGCTAGAAAACTCTGCAAAACTCTTTGCGGTCCCACAACTTATACCGGTGGAGAATCTTCTAGAATCTTCTCAATCCTTCCAGAACTAACTAGAACGCGTCGCCAGCGCTTCCTAGTGGCCACTAAGAGAACTTGAGGTTCCTACTTCCTCACCTAGATGGCACCACTGGCTGCGTTACAATATTGTTGAGAATAAAATATCTCAAAAATGAAAAACTGGAGGAAGATCAAACTTAATATTCCATTTAACTCCCACAACTCCACCCTATGAGACAAAGTTTTCGGACAAAATCCATCAACCGGAAGTCCAATTTGCTGAATGAGTTTTGTCAGTTTTTCTTGAAAACAGCTCCAAAGACTTTCTTTAAATTTCTTATACCATCAACTTGTATATATAATACCTATCACATTTATTACTGGGATTTTTTCTTTTAGGAATTCTGGTGGGGGGGGGGGGCATAGTAAAGTTAATTTCTCTAAAGCACCACTTCAATAAAATTTATGGTTTTACCATCTATATTATAATTAATACTGATTAGGAAACATTGCTACAATTCACCGGAAATGCAACTTTACAAAATAAGAAATGTTCTGAGTTTTTTTTTTTGGAATTTTCTCGAAAACTACTGTCATGTTTTTACTTGCCGCATAAATACAAGTCTATCACTTTTATTTGAAACAATTTTCTGTGAAAATTGATTTTGAAAGGTTTTTCTGCATATGATAAATTTGTTTGTGAAATATTTTGGCGCTATTTTTGGAGTATAAACACATATAACTTCTACTTGCCATTTGGACCACCCAATTTCTCCTCCTCTACAGTAGCCTGATACTTTTGTTAGGGAAAACTAACCCCAAGTTTAAAGAATGAGTATCAATTTCATAAATTAAAAGTTGTGTAAATTTTTCACACCAGATTTTTTTTAATTAATAAACATAAAATAGAAAAAAGCCTTTTGCCAATCAACAACGGTTGTCCAAAGTCGATTACAAAGTCGAATGTTAAGAAAAAATGTTGAAACCTCAAGAGAAACGTAATTTCAAAAGGTGATACAGCCAAGTATTATATGTAGGAGAGATATGTATGTACATTGTGCTTGCATATACAGACAGGAAGTGAGATGATAATATTTACAAAAGCGGGAGGGGGGTGGGGATTGTATGTAGATAAAATGTAAAAATAGTGGAAAGAAGCAAGGAAGGAAAGTGGGTGGCTCAATGTGAACAGATATTGAACAGGCTGTACTGGTTCACTGCCATCTGTAATACTTCTTCATTTTGATCTGCAACCATTTACTAAGCTCTTTTTATGAAGATACTGGGAAGACTAGGCGTCCTGTATTCATTCCTTACCCGCCTTTTTTTATATGTATATATATTTTTTTTTCTTCTATCAACTTGGAACATTGAACTCTGGCCCCGTAAATATACGATACTTATTGGTTCTTATGGATAATATTCTCCGAGTAGTCTTCCTTTATTCTATATATATATATAAATATTACACAAGGGAGATTCTTTCTATGTTCTTTACATAAGCAATGCCAATAGTAAACACTTCTTGTATATCTTGTAGTTTGCTTGATCATACCGAGCGATCCCCTCAGTGCATCGAATAAAAAAATAAAATACTGTGATCCTACTTCTACTATAGTCTATAGGACTATAGTCTCACGTTACAATATACAATCCTAAAGAATGCTATAACGCTTCCTTATGGCATAATCCCACGAACAACACTCCTATTGAGACATAAATATCAGACATTTATTACGTATAGGGCTATATAGTTGTAGCTGTTATTTGCTTCTTTTGCGTCTGGATAAACAGTACCCCATCAGCAAAAATACATTCAGACATAATAAAAAGCGCTTTGCAGAGGTAGCTGCTATTTGTTCAACTACTCGGCTCGGGGGAATTCTAGCTCATAGCATCCTCCGACGATATAAAAACGGCTCTGCCAAGTTTGTGTAAAAGCTAAGTGAAAAAAAAGTATTTGCTATGCATATTACCTACAGTAACTATTTCAAATACTACCTTAAAATACAATAATATATTTTGCCTTAAATATTGCAATTTTTATAAATATTTGGTTTCTTAAAAAAAATAATAATAAAAAACATGTTTATTTCTTCAACAAATAGTTTCACTATAATTATGTGCGTATATACGTATATATATACTTGGCACATTCAACAAAAAAGATAATTAAAATTAGTATCAAGACGTAATTAAAAACATTTTCCTAACTTCAGAATCAACTTAATTAAAATGATGAAAAGATGGTTGGCCCTTATAGTGTTTTTTTTTTGTTTTTTTTATCATAGTGAAGTGGTATATATATAATTGAAAAGTCAGGGGCGGGTGTTGGTGTAGTGGTTATGAGCGTGGACTTGTAAGTGGGAGGACCCCAGTTCGAGTCCAGCGTATAACTGCTAAATTTTATATTTGTTTAAAAAATGTTAATAGTAAAGTAGGTTCTTCCGCCCCCGTCCACGACACCTAATTTGGTAGTTGGACGTTAAGCCCGCCTGAAAAAATAGGCATTACTTTACTATAATTGAAAAGTCTACGAAAAAATCTGATAGGATACACTAGATAAACTTTCTCTTAATCTAGTTTCAAAATTGTAATTGACAAATTTTATAGTTAGTGTGCCAAATTTAATGAAATTCATTAAAAAAACAAAATGTATTTAGTGGAATAATGGTGGTTAGAATTCGACAGTATGGCTAAACTAAACCCAGATAGTTGCTCCCATGTTGTAGGCGGCGTGTTCTTAAAACAGAATACCTAAAAAAGATGCCAACTCACCTGAAAAAAAAAAATGAGCACACTTCTCCAAACAGTTAAGTTATGCTTGGACCAATTTAAAAAAACATAATTTACTTTTGTGAGAAAAATGAACGTCACAAAATTTTACTGCAAACAACGTTTTACGGAATCGTAATGATACTATGTTAATGACAATAGAGATATATGTTACTTGAAAAAAATAAATATAAAAAATTTGTAGCTTGTCTATTTGTGATATCTTGCAGGATATCCTTTTTGAATTTCCTGTCTACCACTTTACCTCTTAAACTGACAGATAAACTGACAAATAGCAGATATAAATAATTCTACCTTACGTTTCCTATGACATGGTTACCATTAGTATCTGCAAAAGTTTCTTATTACGTAATAAATAACCAGTCGTGAGAAACAGTCACACGACTTTCTGTAAGTAGTTTTACTCATTTATACAGATATTAGCCAGTTACAAATATCACATATAACTGAATATGTGCATCCGAAATATAAATAGGCAAACAAAGTCGCACTTCTGGTAAATCGGATTTTTTGAAACTTGGAATTTTAGCCACACATTAAATTCTTACAAATACTATATAGACAATAGAAATATATATGGTTTTTAGAGAAAAATTTTAACGTCATCCCTCCCCCCAGTACCTCCCCTTATAAGAAATAAATTTTCCTAGGGAAGTGTTTCAAAATAAAAAAATGATGTACCTCTTTTTATGGCAAATTCATATATAAAGTTAAAAGAAAATCGTTGGAATCATTTTCAAAAAAAAAAAATCGCAAAAACCTATGAAAAATCCGAAGTATGAAGTAGTACTTCCGGTTGACCGAATTTGATCAAAATTACAGACAGACACACACACGCACGAGAGGAATGAGAGAGAGTGAGAGAGAGAGAGAGAGACCAATTTCTAGGATCGCAGTGTTTTCTCTTACAAATAATAAATAATAAAATATATAATAAATAGCATAATGATAATAATAACAATAATAATAATAATAATAATAATAATAAATAACCAATAATAAATAATTGTTGTTATGAAAAAAAAAATACAAATGAACTAATGACAGAGTGTACAAAATTAATGAGATAGATTATAAATTTCTACACTGTAGTTCACCTTCATGAGTTGCTTATAATTTACCTTAATTACACCTAAATTACCAGAACTCATACATATGTTCAAGAGAATTCTAAAAACTTTCTCTTGACAGTTAATACAACGGCGAGCGTGAGAGGGCAACATGTAAGAGTTTTAAAGTTATAATATGAAGCAGGCAGTAAATTAAGTACTGTATAATTCAAACTCCAGATAATTCGCAAGTTATTCAAATAATTCATTTGGATAAATAAATGGCATTTGCAAGGTTTTAAAAAATATAAAATATAATCAAAAACAAAACTAAAAATTAAACTGAGTTTTCTATAATTAGTGCAATTACTACAGTGAAAAAAAAAACAATATGTATTAAGTCATTCATACAAAGTAATCGATTTAAATACCGTAACGCTGACGATGTTATTCCTCATGATATTTTCTGCTTCAGTGAAACTTCGCTGAGTTATGACATCAGACAACCGACATATAGATGGAGATATCCTTGTTGAAGGGCTTTAGCTTTAAAGCAGTACATGATTTTTAGGAAATTAGGGTACCCCAATAATTTCGAATAATGATATAAATAAGAACAAGAGCGCTGAATTTCATCCAATCAGGTTACTCTGGATTGTTGATTTACATGAAAAGTCTTTTTTTATCCTACGCTAGTTATAGGAAGCAATCGCTCCATTTCCTTCCTTGCAGGCCAATGCAATCTTTTTGTATCCATTCATTATTTGTTTCATTCTTCATCTCGTTTCTATACTGCTCGAGCCTTGTACACCTTTGCATTATATATGGTACCTATCGATTATTTCCCCCGATTCATATTCTAAGGAATTCTTTATTCTATTCCTGTGCAGATGCTTTTGCAAATAGCCATGACCGGTCTTAAGTCTAAAGTTTGCGGTGAATACTTTTCTTGGTAATGTAGTTGGTATTCTGTTTGAAAGAAGTTCTTCCCATAGTTTCCCAGCTACTGTGCCTTTATTATTTTTTATTGTCCGGTGGCTGATTTTCTCTTCTATTTATACGGTAGGCTTGTATGTAGGTTGTAGCCTCTTCAATCTACTGGAATCCCGAACTGGCTCGGAATCCATTGGTTCACAATTTCCCAACCACTGGTTAATAAATGACTTATTAACTGTTTTACTGACTCTTTCGTTTTCTTGGTTGTATCTTACAAGGTTATACCTTCATCAGATTTCTCAAAATAACATTCCGTAAAGGTAATTAATTTCATCTGTTCTTCTTAATTACATCGAAGAGGAGAATGAACAAAGAAATAGTGCTCGTCATTGTGAGAAAGGTAATGGAAGAAGCAGATACGGTTCAATCAGGGTGGATGGTCGGGGGAGGCTCTTGGAATTCCGGAACTGACAGACTGTTACCAGGGGCAAAGTATGCTGGCTGATGTTGTGAGGGGACCATGATGAAATAACAAGGTATTGCAAAAAGTAAGTAGGAAACATACATACCAAATTTTGTCTTATAACTAAAAAAAACAAAAAACAAAACAAGGGCACTAAGCAGGATCGGCCGGAGGGCGATGCAAAGTACAAGGTCCTGCAATTCTGCAAGATGCAGATTCTGCAATTTTTGTAAAATTTAAAAATTTATCATTTTATTTACTATGTTTCGTTTTTTTGTTGATTTATTTTTTCTAAGAAAAATACGTACGTTCATTGGTTACTTTGTGACCAATATATATCGGTTATTTCACGAATAATGACTTTAAGGCACAAAAATAAAATTTCAGTGATTATTTAGTGATATATGTAGTTGTATATATATGTATATAGATAGACAGATAGATAGATAGATAGATAGATAGATAGAGAGATAGATAGATAGATAGATAGACCGATAGATGGTAGATAGATAGATAGATAGATAGTAGATAGATAGATAGATAGATAGATAATAGATAGATAGATAGATATGATAGATAGATTAGATAGATAGATTAGATAGATAGATTAGATAGATAGATTAGATAGATAGATTAGATAGATAGATTAGATAGATAGATTAGATAGATAGATTAGATAGATAGATTAGATAGATAGATTAGATAGATAGATTAGATATATAGATAGATAGATAGATAGATAGATAGATAGATAGATAGATAGATACGAAAATAGATAGGATAGATAGATAGATAGATAGATAGATAGATAGATAGATAGATAGATAGATAGATAGATAGATAGATAGATAGATAGATAGATAGATAGATAGGTAGAGGAGAGAGAGAGAGAGGAGGAGAGAGAGAGATGAGAGAGAGAGAGAGAGAGAGAGAGAGAGAGAGAATAAAAAGGGTGTTTCAGCATTAAACTGGTTAGGTTTCGTAACACTGGTTGGAACACTGTGTTTTATATGTTAGCCTACTAGTTTGGTTAGTTGTTTTAGGTGGTGGGGTGGAACAGATTTTGGAGCAGGTTTGCTAGATTTAAAAACTGGTAATATTTTACGGTTATGATGGAAACTGAAAATTACAAATTGTTATAATGAAGAGGAGCAGCTATTTGTCATTATGACTCCATGATCTTCTAATTGAAATAACATAAACAAATTTTTCCTATTTGAAATGTTACGAAAATGTAATTATTAAATTATTAATTACTAAAATTACAATAATCGTAAAATTAATAATTATTAAAAATAAAAAAATAAAAAATCTGGCGTGAATTACTCACACAACTATCTCTTTGTCGAAATTTGTCGAAAACTGAAAAAACTGTTCGGTAAAAGTACACTTCCGGTTTTACTAATTTCTTTGAAACTCAGAATTCTGGCCACCAATTTATTTCTAATTAATTTTGTTTGGATGATAGAATTGTATATAATCAACTATGATAGCACTTTAGAGAAAAACATAACCCCAACCCTCCCCAAAAAATGCCCATAAATGGTTGAACTTTCTACGATTTTTCCACTTTTTTTGGACTCAGTGAATATCAAATCGTATATTTCCGGTGAAAACTCGAAATAGAAAATTTGACAAGATTACAATACTTCCTGTTACTAGGAGTAAGAGAAAGTAAAAGCGGATATTACTTAGATTAGAACTGTTTTTTTTTTTTTATTATTAAAAATAAAGTTCCTTTAGAATTTCTAAAATTCTGTTAGGTTTTTGTTTTCTGTGCGGCTTAGAAGTGGAGGCGGCTAAGAATGTAACAAATATGCGGAAATTATGTTAATTACACGATTTATCAATTATAATTGTAAAACTGTGGAAGAAGAAGTCTTACGAGTCATTCACCCCAGAATTATCACCAAAATTTGCTTCCGTTTAAACTTTCTTCAGTTGAAAAAAAAAAAAAAGTTTTTTTCTTTCGTTAAAAAAACAAAAAAAAAAACAGAGAAGATATTGTAGGGTCTGTTCCTTTAAAAACTCATCCAGGTGAGTACACAATTTACGTGATATTCTATAATTAGGAGAGAGAAATGGCGCCGCCCTGTTTGAATCACACTTAACGCTCCAGAACACCTCAAAAGGGCGACAGAGTTCGTTCGGGCTTGCCTATAGGTGTTGATTACTCTCAAAACATTTTCTTCTTAGCCTGTCGTCATCAACTGTTTTTAAATTATTTTCCTTACGTATTGTTTAATAATTATTGTGTTATCAGTCATATTGTTCTTTTATTGAATAAGCTGGGCACAATATTCATCAAAATGGATACTCTCGAGCGGCAATTATTCGCATTGAAGCCATTGAATTGTGATCATATTAAATTACGAGGATAGGATAATAAGTTTCCGACCACCCCAAGAGATGAATGCCGTCGCCTGTCTTTAGTATAACCCAAAATTTTGGCAGTACTACTTCTGTTTTTAATCTGTTCCTTATTAAGTTATCAAGTTTTGCTGTTTTCCAAGTATACGAAAGATCCAAGTGCGAGTCCGTGATAAAATATTTTTTTACCAAAGGTTTATCTTCTACAGAAATAAAGGTGCAGTTACTAGTTAGATGCAACTTTGGGGGAGAGTCTTTACAACTGATAAAACGTGGGTCTACTAATGTGTTTTTCGTATGTGCATTCAAGATGCTGAGCATTCCGGAAGATCAAAATCGGCTATAACCGAAGAAGTCATCCATAAAGTCCAAAAAAAAATCATCACGAATGATGGTTGGTTGAAATTGTCAGAGAAAGGCTTGAGATTGGTGGCATTTTCGAAAGAAAAGGTGCAATCACATTCTAACTGAAATCTTGGGAATGAGAAAATTGAACAGCAAGGTGGTGGGTGCTGAGGAATATGCTTACTCTAGATTAAAAACTGCAACTCATGATGGTTTTTTGGGAACAATCTTTTGCTCTCTATGAGTCCAACCCAACAGATTTTTTTTTGCAGTGATTTGTTACTGTGGACAAAACCTGGACCCACCATTATATATATCCGAGACAAAATCAGCAATCTAAACTGTGGGCAAAATTTCGCCGAAAAAGGCGAAAAGCGGCCGATCTGCAGGGAAGATCATGGCCACAGTTATTTGGGACGCTACAGGAATTTTGTTGGTACGTTATATAAAAAAGGGCTGGACGAGAGCTTAACGTTTGTTTTCCGAATATTATTCGGATCTTCTTTACCAGTTGAAGCAAAAAATTAAATAAAAAAAAGGTCAGGTCTGGCGAAGAGGAAAGTTTTGTTTCATCAGCACAACACTCCCAGCCACAAATCACTCAGTGTGATCGCTGAAAATCATGAATTGACTTTTGAAGTCAATTCACCAGACTTAGCCCATTCAGATTTCAGCCTCCACCCAAACCTGAAAAAATGCCATGAACAAACGGCTATTTTGTAGATTTGGAAGAAAGTGCCTACTTATTAGAAGGAATCCGCAAATCTATAAATTTACGTGGAGAATTTATAGAGGAATAAAATGAATTTATGTCATTATTTTTGTTTCTTCCTGTTTAGGCCGGAAACTTATCATTTTATCCTCGGTAAGTTAATGGTCTGGCAGTAATTGTAGGAACATAGAGACTAAAGTGTACGTATATGGTGATAGTTCAGAGTTGCTTATGTGTACGTCTTGAAGGTATCAATACGAAGTTGAGAAAAGTGAACTTACTCAGGAATATCCTGAACGAAATTGCTACCCACCCACCTACCTTCAAAAAAGGAAAGTTAATCTAATAAAAAATTATTTCAATATATCTCCTCTGCTATGTACCTACATACTTGAAATCTACTTGAGAGCTGCCACAATTGTTGTTATAGGATAGTTGTTCTGCCTCCACAACTCCATTCATAACACCTCCAATAACTTCACTTAAATAGTTCTCGTCAAAGATTTTGCACAATATCAATTTGGCAATACATGAATTTATTGTAAATACATTTTTAATTGCTTTTGCAACTGTAAGAGCGAAAAAAAAAGAAGGATTTTTAGCAAAATTCTGTCTGTTTGGGTGAAACAAAATACCACTAAAATTAAATTAACAGGAAGCTCAAACTTGATATTGGGTTTAGATAACACGGTATCTCTGACAATAAAAAAAGTTTTGGAAAATCCATCAACTTGGTAGTGATTGCGACATTACTGGTTGTTTTTTTTTCAGTTTTTTTAAGATTTTCATTATTGTTATTGTAGTTCGGGTGCCTAATGGCGCGGGACCTAAACCTATGTGGCCTTTATCCCCCCCGATACCCCCCTATCCCCTTAATAAATCTCCCCCGGTAGCTTACCGGTTAATCTACAGTATCCCAAGATATCCCGAAACTCCAGCTCGCGCAGACAATCCTGCGAGAGTGATGCCCTCCCAAAAACACGAAACCTAGTTCCAGCGAAACGGGGACACTGACAAAGGTAGTGGTACACCGTTTCCCTGACTCCGTCGTCACAGTTCTGGCAAATGGGACTAGACGTCCTCCCTATATTAAACAAGTGGCTGGACACCCAAGTGTGTCCAGTCACTATCCCTATCAGGGTCCTCAGACCCGTCCTACTAAGGGACAGGAGATACTCCGAAGTTCCCTGCCTACTTGTCTTTATAAATCTTTTGGCTTGGAGGCACCCCTGCGTGTCCCCCCAGCGTTTCTCCAAAACTTTCGTCTCCCAAAGTCTAATCTGTTTGTCACGAAACGTCTTTGTGACAGCCAGGGCTGGTTCAGGACCGCAAAATGGTTGAGATGATCCCTCCCTAGCCAACTGGTCTGCCCTCTCATTCCCCTCTATTCCCGCGTGTCCGGGTATCCAATAGAGGCGCACCGTACCCCTCCGAGCTAAAGCATTGAGCTTCCTCCGACATTCTCCCACTAATTTCGTACTCCACCAAGGCTTACTCAAAGCCCTTAGTGCGGCCTGGCTATCCGAGAAAATCCGCACTTCCTTGATCTCTCCCTGCCACTCCCCCAACAGGTAGCAGCATTCAATAATGCCCACCACCTCTGCCTGAAAGACCGTGGCCAACCCACCCAAGGCCACCGAACTCCCTCTATCCAACTCCTGAAACCATGCTCCCGCCCCCGACAGGCCAGTGCCCTCCTGCCTAGAGCCATCTGAATAGCAGCGAATAATACCGCTGCCCGACTCCGTTGGCCTCGTGAGGTTATCATCCCCTATACTACCAATCGTAATCTCATAATCTCTCTCAAATCCCCATTTCTTGCTCGTCTCATCAAGTTTGGATAGCAGAAATCGGTTCACTCGCCAAATTTCGTCCTCGATCCTAGTGTGATCCCCCCGAAAGGTTCTCACCCATTCTCCCTTGCACCTCATTCTGAGGTACCCTTTCATTGCCTCCCCCGTTACCACGTACTGAAGAGGGGTTAGCCCCAACAGCATCTCCAATGCCACCGTCGGTGTCGTTCTCATCGCGCCAGTAACAGCCAAACAGGCCGTGCGCTGCACTCCTAGCAATTTCTTGCTGTTCCTTCCCACCAAGGTGCCAGACCACCATGCCACTGCGGCATAGAGTATCCTTGGCTTAATTTAAATAAAGATTTTCATTAAATTTCGGTTACTATTTACGCTTAGCACTTTTAAGTGAAACATTTTCCAAGGGCGATATTTTTTTTGGCGTGTTTGGAAGAGCAGAAAAGTTGGGCTTTTCTGTAAAGTCATCATTTCAATATAATGTAAGTTTTTTTGCCACCTATATAAAATTAAATTTCATTAGAAGCATTGTTAGAATTCCAAATTTTGCAAACAAATCTGTTAACAAAATACTTTATTAAATTAATTTTGATTTTTTTTTTTAAATTCAGCATGGATATATTATTATTCAAAGAAGAGAAGGGCAAAACTCTACGCTATCCAAAGCTTCCCTAGGCCCATCCATATAGCTGCCCCAAAAAGAATAACAACTACTGGGTCTCGAACAACAAAAGTCCAGGCCTAGGTTCTACCCATCTAAGTTTTACCACAGTCCAAACATATGGGACCATATCCTTGAAAAGACATAGCTTAAGCTCTTCTAGCGATATCCTGTTCCGGCTAAAGGAGACATGAACCTAATCTCCTCACAGCCCAAACGTCATGAGATATATGAGTGTTTCCTCCTCCGTCTCACAGACTATACAAAAGAGATCAGGCATGAACCCCCTTTGTATAGAGATGTCTGCTTAAACCACAATGCCCAATGAGGAAACCAACCAGATACATGAGGGAGGTCCATGAAAGACACAAGACCCCCTGACTAAAAGCACCGTTCGGACTCCCAATGATCATTTTAGACTGCTGACAACCTAATGTACTCATCCATAAGGATTTTTCTGGAGAAATGTTTCACATAAAAGTTGTAGCTCTTTGTATGTGTAGTTGATGTGCCAAGTTTAAATAAAATCGTTGGAGCCATTTTTAGAAAAAGGCAAAAAAAAAAAAACCTGGTAAAGTGGTACTTCCGGTTGAGGAATTTTGACAGATAACGCACTGTCAGATCCCATGGTGGTAGCTAAACGTAATATCAAGTTTCAACTTTCTACGATTTATCATTTTTGGAGTGTTGCTGTTCAAATACACAAACACACACACACCTTTTGCTAAAAACCACTTTTCTGGATTCAGGGGACTTCAAAACGGATATTTCCGGTGAAAGCTAAAGGATGTAGGGTGTCCATGATTGGGAAGCCTGGCAGACATGTGCCAAAAGACACACCAACAGCAGGCTTGGAACCAATGAAAGGGAGAGAGGCGCCTAATTTAGCAAACCTATCCACCTCATTCCTAAAAATTCCCCCACATGACCTGATACTCAGACTAGAAGCTCATCCTTCAGAGAAGAAAGCTCATTCAGTCTTTTAGAACATTTTAACACCAATCTGGAACATGGATATAATAAACGTATCACTTTTATTTAAAAAATTTTCCCAGAAAAATGAATTTTTGGGTGGTTGGAGGGGGGGTTAATCTAGGTCGTTAAATTTCAAAAGTTATTGGAGTTTTTTTTTTACGTTATTGGCGTTTATCTTCCGGGCTACAATGTTATCATATTGAATACTATTCGTCCTTGGATAGATACATATATTCCCATTACTACTTCTATATTTAAGTTAGGACAAATATATAAAATTTCAAATTAATAAAGTTTATTTTATTCTATTCTTTATTAAATTTCTATTTTTTTAAAGTTTATTCTATTCTATTCTTTATTCAATTTCTATTATTTTAAAGTTTATTCTATTCTATTCTTTATTCAATTTCTATTTTTTCAAAGTTTATTCTATTCTATTCTTTATTCAATTTCTATTTTTTTAAAGTTCATTCTATTCTATTCTTTATTCAATTTCTATTTTTTTAAAGTTTATTGTATTCTATTCTTTATTCAATTTCAATTTTTTTAAAGTTTATTCTATTCTTTATTCAATTTCTGTTTTTTTAAGGTTTATTCTATTCTATAATTGCAATAAGAGAAATTTGTGTAAATTTTTTTTTTAACCGTTTTTTTTTATATTTACAACTGTACATAAGTAAACTGAATGTTTATGTAAAAGACAGTCATGATCATGACTCTGATGCAGCCACCAAAGATAATTAATTATATTTTGGTGTTCGTTACGACCGCTGTATTCAATGTTGTAAATTGGATGTGGAGGTTCGGTCATACAAAAGAACTCTTTTTAAATTTCTACCGACGTTTTGTCAAATTTATTGCTTTCTTCAGGGTCTGTACAAAGGTTTTAATACAAATCAATAAAAAATAGAAACAACATAAAATATGAACTTAAAATTTTCAAAATAAAAAATTTTTAAAATAAACTAAATAAAAAGTATGATATATATAGCACATTTAAATTTATTTTAAATTATTGTTGTAGAACAGATCAATATGTAATGTTATGTTGTGATGATGTGTAGTTGGTTGTGTAGCACGAGCGGTCTTGTATAAAGGGCTTGTAAGTATGTTTGAGGAAAAGATAGATGTATAAGAATAATTAAGAACACACTGGTAGAGTAAATTAAATATATTACTCCTTAAGAGAAATTAAGTACTTTGAATATCACAATAGCTTATAATAATTTCTTATAACGTAATACTGGTATAGCTCTGATGCTTTCACCTTAATTTCTAGTACAAGTCTGTCTTTAAAATATCTCTTCTCTTTGTTTCTTCAATTACTCCCCTTTGAGGAGAGGGGTAGTACAATGCCATAATTGTTCTTGACCGTACCAGTAACTGTTTTCTTATACCTGGGCTTGTCCTTTTGCAAGGGAATGCCAATCTTTTTCTTGAATTCTTGATTTATTTATAAATTAATATATTTTTATGTTTCTTGCATCCATCACATTATCCCCCCTCCTGGAGAAATTTTTCGGCACGAAAAATTTGGGAGGTAATCTAGTGTTGTAGAGGCTTGAAGGTTATCCACTGGTATGGAGAGAGGCGTGTGTGTAACCTCTGCAAGGTAGTGTGTGTACAGTAGACTACAGGCATCTTCTTCTGGAGGAAACGCTGCTTGAATGTGTGAGCGTTGCTCTGTTGATGGATCGTCTCCTTCTCGAGTGAACGCTGCTTGAGTGGGTGAGCGTTAGTCTCTGGTTGTAGGTTGATTGGCAAACACTGCTTGGCGAGTGTTGCTGATGGAGATGTAACTGGCAAGGGTAGACAATATAGGCTTCTGAGTGATGGTGATGCATGTAATTCTTGAATTCTTGAAGTGACTCTATATGCATATATGTGTTTTTGTTAATATGACTCTATATAAACGAAAATGCATATGTTTTTCTTGAAGTGATTCTATATAAACGAAAAATTCTTAAATAATTCAAAATAATTCAATATATAGATACATTACAGAAAAATTTGTAGTAATAAATAAATAAGCAGTAAAATTTAAATGAACAAGTATAAATTAAATAAATATATAGCACCACGAAAATCTATTTATTAGTGTGGTGATAAAAATGCAACAAATCAAAACAAAACAAAAATGAAGGAAAGGTATTGAATAAGGTTTTTAGAAGAGAGCTAATTAGTAAGATAAGGTGTTAAGATTTTAGTTAAAGATTTGTTTGTTTTTATGTGATTAAGTGTGTTTTCAATTTCCATTTGGAAATGTTGTGTTGTTGATCTCTTTCCATTTGGAAATGATGCGTTGTTAGTCAATTTCCCTTTGGAAATGCTGTGGTGTTAGTTTATTTCCTTTTGTAAATGTCGTATAAGTTTATTTCCCTTTGGAAATTTGTGCAGTTTGTGAGTTTTCCATTTGGAATCCTGTGACATACCATCACCAAGTGTTACGGACATTGGATGGGTCAAGGTTTATAAATGGCTAGGAGAGCGGATGGGAAAACCGTGTCTTAGTCTGTATTTTGTTTTGGAAATTCCAGGAGATTGTTATAACTGAGGGATAGGTTTTTTGGTGTCTGTTCTAAAATTGATAGATAATTTATCTTTTTTTATAAATCATTTCTAATATATTTCTTTTTTTTATTATTATTATTGTTGATGGAGAGAATTTTAGTGTTTTCCATGTCAAATTCATGTTTGTATTGTTGAATGTGCCATATATATCATGGGGCGGGTGTTGGTGTAGTGGTTATGAGCATGGACTTGTAAGTGGGTGGACCCCAGTTCGAGTCCAGCGTATAACTAAATTTTATATTTGTTTAAAAAATGTTATTAGTAAAGTAAGTGCTTTCGCCCCCGTCCACGACACCTAATTTGGTAGTTGGACGTTAAGCCCGCCTGAATAAATAGGCATTACTTTACTTACTTTTACGATATATATCATACTTTTTAGATTTAATTTATTTATATAGTTTATTTAAAAAAAAAAAAAAAATTATTTTGAAAATATTTATTTGAAGTTCATATTTTATGTTGTGTCTATTTTTTTTATTTATTTGTATTTAAACCTTTGTACAGACCTTGAAGAAAGCAATAAATTTGCCGAAACATCGGTAGAAATTTAAAAAGAGTTCTTTTATATGACCGAACCTCCAACATTCAATTTACAACATAATTAATTATTCAAGAAATCTACTCGTATTAGGGACTAACGGGCGCCTGAGTCGACTTTGGAGATTGTGGAATTAAGTAGGGAGGTATAGGTGAGTTATATAAATAGACAGTTGGTATTGAAGGAATTAGTTATATTCTGTTCTATTAATAGGCGTTGTGTTCGTGATAAATGAGATTCAGTTCATCATACCTTAATACTTTTTTTTTTTTTTTCTTCTGACCAGTATAGGGGGAATATTCACAAACTTTCACTGTTTGGTTTAACCAGAGATTGGTGTAGAAACTTTGAATAGCGGAAGTTAACACCTTATTCTAAACAGTTTTCGTTAAACTTCTGATGATTAATATATTAAAGAACACTTAAATTAAAAAAAAAAAAAAAAATCCATATTTGAATGAAAACATTGTAAAAGTCCTATGAATGTTTTTATAGCAAATTTTTTAATAGAATTCCGTTCAATTGAAAATGGATGAAAGTTTACTCCATTAACAGTGTGCCCTGTTCTGGCGCGGAAGAAAAAAAAAAATATTGATAAATCGACCTTTTTACAGGGACTTAATGATAGAATTTTGTTTTTTATATCCTTACCTAGTTCCGGTATTAACCTTTGACAATTCAGTTATTAAAGAAAAGCACTTAAAGAGATAATATATAAAGTTAAAATAGCGTATATTTGCGGAAGTAGTTTTATATGGAGAGTAATAGCAATGGGATGAGGAAGTGACAGACAGACTGACAGATAGATCTGTCAGTAGCAAACATTGCCAGTAAAATCGTCTCCTCCATACTCCAGAATTCCTAGCATTGTGATTGCCATTTCTAAATATTCTATTCCGATCTAGTTGTAATGTCATCTATTTGGTGTTCTTCTTCTTACTTTTTCCCCTCTGTTTTGTGTGTGTGTGTGTGTGTATCCCTTTATACACCACTTCTCGTAAGTTTTGTGTGGGGGGGGTATAGCTATTTATAAATGTATATTTCCTAAGTGCAAAAATTCTTATATGGAATTTTAAATCTACCACAGATAGCTGTTTTATTTACAAAAAAAAAAAAAAATCTGATGTGAAACACTCACACAACTTTCTCTTACTCAGTTCTCAAAATTATAATTGACAAATGTTATAGTTCTAGTGTACGAAATTTTATATTGAAAAAATTTATCGAAAATTGAAAAAAACAGTTCAGTAAAAGTGCACTTCCGGTTAACTAATTTTTTTTTAAACGCAGAATTTTGGCAATCTATTTATTTCTAATTAATTTTGTTTGGATGATATAATTGTATAATCAACTTTGATAGGCCCTTTAGAGAAAAACATAACCACACCCCTCCGCTAAAGTGCCCTTAAATGAATTTTTCCCAGAGAAATGTTTTAAATAAAAGATGTAGATCTTTGCATGTTTAGTTTATATACGATGTTTCAAAAAAAAAAAAAAAAATCGTCGGAGCCATTTTTGAGAAAATTACGAAAAAGTGAAAAAAATAATTTAATAAAGTGTTAAAACAAACGCACTTCCGGTTATCCGATTTTTTTTCAAACACGGAATTTCAACAATATATTCAATTCTAATTAACATTAATAAGAAGACAGAATTGTCTAATAAACTGAAATAGCACTTTAAATGAAAACTTAACCCCACCCTTCCCCCGGAAGTGCCTTTAAATGAATTTTCTCGGAGAAATGTTTAAAATAAAAGTTTTAGCTCTTTGTATAGGTAGTTGATACACCAAGTTTAAAGAAATTCGGCGGAGCCATTTTTGAGAAAATCGCAAAAAACGTAGAAAAAACAACTAGGAAAGTGGTACTTCTGGTTGAGGAATTTTGACAGATAACGTACTGTCAGATTTCATGGTGATACCTAAACGGAATATCAAGTTTCAACTTTCTACGGTTTTTCATTTTTGAGCTATGCTGTTCACATACATACACACACACACACACACAGACCATTTACTAAAAACCACTTTTTTGGACTCAGAGGACCTCAAAACGGATATTTCCGGTAAAACTCGATATCGAAAATTTGACACGATTACAATACTTCCTCTTACTAGGAGTAAGAGAAAGTAAAAAAAAAAAACATTTATATCTATTTACCAACGACAACACCAAATTTTTGGATTTTGTTATTTTTAAAATACCAACTTTAGCACGTAGAGAAGCAATGTGTATATGGTGGGCCCAGTAGAGCGCACCAAAAAAAAAAAAAACGCTTAACCAATTGCATATAATATTTGAAATTTAATGGCATACGATTCCGTACAACGAAACAAAAACAATTTTTTTTTTTTTTAAGATATTTTCCGCGATAACGTGCTTCTTTTTGTGGTCATCGATAGGTTTCGGGCGCGTTCGTTCATCATCAGGATGTTTTTAGATTAGATTAGATTTTTATTTTGGCTTATAAAACAAAAGTATTTTCTAGCCAGTGAGTCTGATTTACAATTTGCACAGTACATACAAAAAAGACAAAAGAAAAAACAGCAATACAAAATAAAGAATTTAGTTATGGCAAAAATTTAAAAATGCAAACTATGAAATAAATACATGAATGGACTATAGTACAAATACAATAATATAAGAACAAACTAAAAATATAATCCTACACAGTGAATACAAATTTTTAACTCCTTATTAAAATAGAATACATAGGGCAGGTCAAAAGGAAGTGATAAAGATCGTCTGCAATTTTAGTATTACAAATCTGACAGACTTTATCTTCATTAAAACGATATAATTCACCTTTATAAAAAATTCGTAAATTTTTAGGTTGACTCCAGTCCGTAATTGAATAATCAGACTATGTTTCGGGCGCGTTCGTTCATCATCAGGATGTTTTTATCAAAACAGTGTGATAACATAGACTGTGCAAGTCTATGTTATGACCACTGTTTTGATAAAAACATCCTGATAATGGATGAACGCGCCCGAAAAACCGGTCGATGATTACAAAAAGAAGCAGGCTATCACATATCATATCTCACCCAACCCCCCCCCCAATAGCCTTAAATGAATTTTTCGGGAGAAAATGTTTCATATAAAATTAATAGCTCTTAATATTTGTCCAGTTAATATAACAATTTGAAAGAAAAATCATCTCGCAGCCGTATTTGAGAAAAATTACAAAAAAAAAAAAAAAATGACAAATGCATTCAGAAATGTTGCAACTTTGAACTTTCTACGATTTTTCCGTTTTTTACGTAGCTATGCTGGTCACATACATACATAACATACACACAGACCATTTTCGAAAAACCACTTTTTTTTGGACTCAGGGGACATTAAACCGTGAAAAAAAGCACCCCATGAAATCATGATTTTTAAAATTTGACACGATAGTAATACTTTATTTTTATAGCAGTAACAGAAAGGTACGTAATCTAATTAAAGATCTAAGAAATGCCTTAAAGTTTCATGATAAAATGTCCGTCAACCAGGAGAACGAATTGAATCTTTCACTTTCTCGTACTCGTTCGTGTTAAGTTTTAGAAGTTTTACCGGAAATATGTTTTTATGTTGTGTGTGTGTGTGAACAAAATATCTAAACAAATGAAAATTCGCCGGAAGTTCAAACTAATATTCCACATTGTTATCACTTTTGCAACTCACATGAAGGATTCAGTCAAAATCAAGTCATCTAGCGGAAATACAACTTTATTGAATAGTTTTTTTCCCAGCTTTATTAATCTGGAGTGTGAGAGAGTGACGACTCTGCTGACAATGTTTGCTACTGACAGAGCTATCTGTCTGTTACGAACGTCTTCACTCATTTGCTATATTTATTATGCTCTTCCATGTTAACCACCCACTCACAATATACACAACATTAGGTTTCTGTATATAACCGATTATTCTTGAAAACTGCTCTAAGGATTTTCTTCAAACTTTGTATACATAATTATTAACAATTTTATTTGAATTTTTTTTCAAGATAATTAATTTGTGGGGGGGGGGGGTTCTAGGGGGGAAGCAAAAGTTCTAAGAACTATCTAATATTAAGGCACACTTAAAAATCATTGCTTTAATTTCAAATTTAAAGAAAATTAATACACCGGAAATACGACTTTACTGAATTGATTTTTTTTTTTTTTTTTTACTTTCTCTTACTCCTAGTAGAAGAAGTATTGTAATCGTGTCAAATTTTCGATTTCCTGTTTTCACCGGAAATACTTGTTTTGAGGTCCCCTGAGGCCAAAAAAGTGGTTTGTAGCAAGTGGTCGGTGTGTGTGTGTGTGTGAACAGCATAGCTCAAAAATGAAAAACTGTAGAAAGTTGAAACTTGATATTCCGTTTTGGTATTACCATGGGATCTGACAGTTACGTTATCTGTCAAAATTCCTCAACCGGAAGTACCACTTTACTAGTTAGTTTTTTTTACTTTTTTGCGTTTTTCTCAAAATTGGCTTTGACGATTTTCTTTAAACTTGATATATCAACTACACATACAAAGAGCTACAACTTCTATTTGACAACATTTCCCTGGGAAAATTCATTTAAGGGCACTTTTGGCGGAGGGGTGGGGTTAGATTTTCCACTAAAGTGCTATTTCAGTTTATTAAACAATTCTGTCATTTAAATAATATTAATTAGAATTAAATATGTTGTTGAAATTCCGTGATTGAACAAATCTGATAACCGGAAGTGCGTTTTTCTTTACCACTTTACTAAATGATTTTTTTCACTTTTTCACGATTTTCTCAAACATGATTCCGACAATTTTCTTGAAATATTTTATATAAACTACGCATACAAAGATGTACAATTTTTATTTAAAAAATTTCTCTGGGAAAATTCATTTAGGGGCACTTTTAGGGGTGGAGTGGTGAGGGTTATGTTTTTCTCTAAAGTGCTATCATAGTTGATTATACAATTCTATCATTCAAACTAAATTAATTGGAAATAAATAGATGACCAAAATTCCGAGTTTCAATGAAAATTAGTAAACCGGAAGTGCGCTTTTACTGAACAGTTTTTTTCCGTTTTTCGACGAATTTAATTTAATATGGTACGCAATTTATCAATTATAATTTTGTAAACTGGAGTAAGAGAAAGTTGTGTGAGTGTTTCACACCAGATTTTTTTTTTTTTTTATTGCTAACAAATTTGATACTTGGCGCGACAAATTTTGTTGCTGGATAACCACCATTCATGACGATCACATCATTGTCTATATCACCTCTGCCTTATTTATTTGTTATTTATTTATTTATTTATATAGTTATAATTATTCAATAAAACAAAACAATTTTAAAAAACTTTTTTTTGTTTGTTTTTTTCGCGATTTTTTTCGGTAACGGCTTCAATTATTTTTCTTTAAATTTCTTATGCAATCTGCACAAATACAAATAAATACCTTTCACTTTTATTTGAATATATTTTTTTAGACAAATTGATTTTTGTGGGGATTCTAGGATACTTGCTCTAAGCTTTTTTCTAAAGTACGTGTACTTTGAAAAAAATTAGAATCGAGATCCGCCAATCAGGACTTGATAATTTTTTTTTTTTACGATCTATTTGAAAATTTCTGTCCAACTTTGGGTCTAACAAAAAAATGGAAAATTATTTTTAGTATATTTATGATAAAATTTGATCAATAAACATGCCCTGGATTTTGAGGGCAGGCAATAAATTTAATTTGAGTGGGTGTTATGATATTTAGGTTGGTACTATGGTGTTTCAAGTGCAGTTGTATAGTATCTGTGTGTGTCTGACTGTCTAGGTCTCTAGGTATATCTATATGATGAAGTTGTTGTGGCGCGCGACAAGTTACTGTTAGATGTAGTACCTGTTGGAACAGCCAGTTGTTTATGTTTGACCTCTCTGCAACTCGGTACATTGTTTATCATTCTCCTAGATTGGTGTGTGTTTGTACAAATCTATACATAGCTGTTACACATTACATAGCTATTATTCACTAGCTGTACCCCATCATTACATACATTTTTGATCGGCTTGTATTTGAATCTATTGAGTAGTTCATAATATTAGAGAAAACCACTAAACTCACACAACTTTCTCTTATTGCAGATAACAAAATTGTAGTTGTTGTGGTTGGTACCGCAGAGCTGTAGAAGCATCGGAGATATTTTCCGTGATAGCCTGTTAATTTTTCTGGCCATCGACTGGTTTCGGGGCATTCGCCCATCATCAGGATATGTTTTTGTCAAAACAGTGTGATAAAATAGACTTTCACAGAGCAAATTTAGTTGCAATGTATTAGTTACTATGTAAGTCTATGTCTATGTGTGGATTAAGGACTGGATTGAGGACTGGCAATAAATTTAATTTGAGTGGGTGTTATGATGTTTAGGTTGGTACCAGCATGTTTCAAGTGCGGTTGTATTGTGTCTTTGTGTGTCTGACTGTCAATGTCTCTGTGTATATCTATATGATGAGGTTGTTGTGGCGCGCGTATTGGCAAGGTTGTATTACGAACCTAGAAGGACGTTGGCTTCCTGTTGTAGTTTTGATATCTGCTTTAGTTTTCGCTATAGTTTATTCTGCTTTAGTTATCTGCCCAATACCGAACCTGGAGGACCAGAGGATTTGAATTCTGGGTTTTCCTTCCCTTTAGGCAAGTTGCCTTCTTTAGAGCTGTAAGCTTTGCCCGCCCACGCAGGTCATTTAGCATTACCCAGGGTGCACCGCTACGTGAGGTGACCTCACTACATCCTAGTTATAAATCTATAACTTTCATTTCAGACATTTTAGTGGAAACATTATTGATTTTTGGAGTATTCTGGGAAGGACTGTGAGATTGATTTAAATTTAAAAACTGCTATTAAAAGTTTTGCTAAGAATTTGAGAGATTTAGATTAATTGTTGAGAGAAGTTGAGATTAAAATTTTGATAAACGTTAAAATTTAAAGAAAATTGGTCCGTGTGAGTGTTTCATCACAGATTTTTTTTTTTTTTTTAATGTAAAGAACGTTTTGGTCGTCCCTCTAGAAAATCTACGGGGAAAAGCCGTAAGATGGGGCCGACAAACCCACCATTTTGTTGCAAATATAGAAAAATTATTAGGCCTTTCTTAACTAAGTATATTGACTTAACTAATCTGTATTTCACTTTTTTTGGGGCCACATCTAAATTGACAGTTAAACTTTTGTTCCACGGAGTTATGTTTTGGCGAGATGAAGCAAGCCCCAGTGTTTGTATAATACTGGTTAAAAGCTTTTCAAGTAAATAGAACCAAGTCTCCTTGGCTCACCCATTTCTTTCTTCTTCACCACCCTCATCCCCTTTAGTGACATAAAAACAAGTTTTTCCCAAAGGATTTTCTTTAGGATGGATGATATTACCTTAACAACCGTTAGATCTCACCACTAGACACTAGATTTGGCCATTTTCCAAACTTAGCTAAACACAGCACTTAAACATTATTGGCCATTTTTGTTTAACAAACAAAAGTAAAAAGAAATCTTATACTGCGTGAGAATTCACTTTAACAAAAAACATAGAAAACTCTTGATTAACCGGTCTTGTTCTAATCCAACCGGGAAACAGAATTTTCTTTCGTAAATAGGAAAATATGGCCAATGAATTTATACGAATTCAAATGCTGTCTATTTGGGTTTCGTTCCAGGTTCTAGAAATTTGAATGCTGCCGTTGAATATGTATAAATGTTTGTGTTTGTATGCCTTTATGTGTCTATTGTTTTTCGACCAGACTTTCTTACACTTACTGCTTTTTGCCCGCAAGGTGTATCTGTTGCTTGCAGTTACTTGGGGAGTAGCGACCCCACGGGTTACCACAGCTCAGTATTCCCTGCACTCCGGCAGAACGGTACACAATAAACTTAAACTACATACACTGCACACTTTACAGACAAGGACAAACACAGTACACAAACTACGGTCTCCGTTCCTAGTTAATTGGCAAAAGCCAAGGGAGAAGGAAGGGATTAGCTCAGTGGTAGCGCGCTGGACTAGCAACGCGGAGGTCCCGGGTTCGAAACCACCATGCTGCCCTTAAATTTTCTTTTCCTAGGAGCCTCTACAATTCACTGTCCGGTGATCGGGGCAGCGTTGTCTGAAGCTAGAGAACCCTGCATGGAAACAGGCTGTGCATTGGAGAAGGCTCCGGGGTGGCATAATAGATCTTTCAGGTCGCAGTGCAATAATCTCCTACAACAATCTACAATCTACTGTTTTTACTGACAGGAAGGTTTCTGTAAAAAATCCATCAGTCGGAAGTGCGCTCCATTGAATGATAGTTGTTCGTGATTTTTCTCGAAAACCATTTCAACGATTTCCTTCAAAACATCGTATACATAAATGTGTATCACTTTTATTCTGAAAAAAATGGATTGTTAGGTGTTCTAAAGTATCATTCCACTACAGTCTTTGGGTTTCACTAATATAATCTTAAAATATATTAGAAGCATTCTTAGAGAATTACAAATTTGCAGAAAATTGTTTGACTTGAAGTGCGACTTAACAGATTTTTTGGGGGAATTTTCTCGAAAACGGCTGCAAGCTTTTTTTTTTCAACTGCGCTCACTGCACAGATCAAAACGTATCATTTTTTATTTGAAATATTTTTCACAAAAAAATGTATTTATGAGATTTTAATTAAACAGCAACAACTTTGTTGGTTTTGACATTCTTCCCGTATACCCCTTTTCCTCCTGGTAAACTTCGGGGGATCTTTCTAGACCGTATTTACCCGTTCGGGTTTACCGGTCCCCCAGTGCAAGCAACGGGATCGTTTAACAAGAAGGGGATGTCACCACCATGGAAGGACGTTTAGTGGAATGCCCGACCATAGCAGAACTGCCGAAGCACTCCCTCGCTTGATCCATTTAAGGGCAGGTTGAGATACGCTCAACCAGCGCGCAGAATAATCCCACAACGTGGTCACACTCCACTACAAGAAGCTAGAGAAGCTACTCTCTAGCAGGCTCTGGTGAACCGCGCAAACCCAGCAAATGCGCTTCAGGCAACGGGCTGGCTCCGGGGGGTTAATTTTATATTGCGAGTCTCCTCCCGCTCAACTTATGACCTTGGTCATTGGAGTTATTGGTTAAACCACGGCCACTACGAATCCTACCCCAATTGTAAGCAATTGGCTTGGAAAGTAGCTTGCGCCCGTAGTTCAGTATTTCAACTGTAACGAGCTAGACCGATGATCGATCTAATGTCCACCTACTGATTCCTGTCCATTGCCTCAAGCACAGGGGTTTCTCAGTAACCCAGGTGACTTGCAGGCAACCCTGCAAGGGGAAAAGGATCAGGACGGGTTGGGGGAAGGAATCCCCAACCTGGAGATCCAGAGAGGCTGATTGCACCCCGCAGGGTGGGCGATGGCTTTGCCACAAGCCTACGCCAAAATGTCTCTAGTTGTTGAAGTAAGAGTGACACAACTAGATTTTACTTTCCACACAAGGACTCATTCATATCTTATTAGAAGATATGACTTGTCCAGTGCAGGGTCTCCACTGTAGTCGCCCCCTACGACAGGGGGCATGCCATAGGCCTATTCTACCCCGGGACCTACACGGGGATGTTGGTTTTGACAGTGGGCGCTCCACACAAGTCTGCTCAAGTATAATTCTTACAACCTTTTTACTTTCTCTTACTTCTAGTAAGAGGAAGTATTGTAATCGTGTCAAATTTTCGATATCGAGTTTTCACCGGAAATATCCGTTTTGAGATCCCCTGAGTCCAAAAAAGTGGTTTTTAGCAAATGGTCTGTGTGTTGTGTGTGTGTCCGTGTGTGTGTATGTATGTATGTGAACAGCATAGCTCAAAAACGAAAAACCGTAGAAAGTTAAAACTTGATATTCCATTTAGGCATCACCGTGGGATCTGACACTACGTTATCTGTCAAAATTCCTCAACCGGAAGTACCACTTTACTAGTTAGATTTTTTACTTTTTTGCGATTTCTCAAAAATGGCTCCGACGATTTTCTTTAAACTCGAAACATCAACCACACATACAAAGAGCTACAACTTTTATTTGAAACATTTCTCCGGGAAAATGCTCTGAAGGGCACTTTTGGGGAGGGGTGGGGTTAGGTTTTCATCTAAAGTGCTATTTCAGTTTATTTCACAATTCTGTCATCTAAATAATGTTAATTAGAATTAAATATGTTGTTGAAATTCCGAGTTTTGATAAAAATCGGATAACCGGAAGTGCGCTTTACTTTACCACTTTACTAATGATTATTCACTTTTCAAAATTCCTCAAAAATGGCTCCGACGATGTTTATGAAACTTCGTATATAAACTAAACATGCAAAGATCTACAACTTTTATCTAAAACATTTCTCTGGAAAAATTCTTTTAAGGGCACTTTTAGGGGAGGGGTAGGGTTAGATTTTCATCTAAAGTGCTATCCTAGTTGATTATACAATTCTATCATCCAAACATAATTAGTTTGAAATAAATGGATGGCTGAAATTCCAAGTTTCAAGAAAATTAGTAAACCGGAAGTGCGCTTTTACTGAACAGTTTTTTCAGTTTCCGACAATTTTCATTAAATTTGGTACACAAACTATAAAATTTTGTCAATTATAATTTTGAGAACTGGAGTAAGAGAAAGTTGTGTGAGTGTTTCACACCAGATTTTTTCTTTATGGCCAGCCCAACTAAACATTTTAATCGTTGCAATTTTAAAGAAAATTTGTTAATTAAATGTAATAATTGGAGTGGGAGAAGTCGTATTGCTATAGGTATCTGAAAGGTGAACATTTACATCCCAAAAGTACTGTGCTACACAGAGGGGTTTAAAACACTCTCATCTAATGTCATTTCATTTTTATTTTTCCACTAAAAAAAAGAAGAAAAAATATGTTATTATTACGAAACATAAAGAACAATTACCGTTAATTGAGTACGGTGTCTAAAGAGTTGTGCAAAATAAATTCAATTAAGAAAAGTTCAAGAGGACATTACAGGTCTTCCAGTAGGTGGTACATACACACCCGCAAACTGGGGGCAAAAAAAAAAAAAAAAAATATTCAGAACCGAGCTGGTACAAACTTTGCCATATAACCCTGGTGGTGCCTTGGTTGGCAGCGCCGCCATGACACTACCCAACACGTGACACTTACAGATGTGCCTCTTCTTTCCTAACTTATGCAAGTTTTCCCCCTTTCGTAATGTTGTTTGTACCTTTTAGACCTTCCCACTTCGTTCCTGGATAAAGGGCGTTCTCCAATTTAATTAAAAATTATGATGAAGGTCTTTTTTTCGTTCTTTTATTACAAAAGCTTTTTTTTTTAAAAAAAAATTTATTGGAATATTATAAATTTTGGTTAGAGATCCCTGATTTACATATAGGTTTGAATCAATAAAATGTTCAGTCTATAAATAAACTCGTAATGTTTCACTACATTGTAATTTTTATTCATATATATTATAATGATGAGAAACATATTTTCTGTGATTGCCTGATTCATTGTATGGACATCCACCGGTTTCGGGCATT
>JAAEAF010006990.1:0-92766 GCA_011037195.1 Triatoma infestans
TTTTGACTGTCCATAAACTGTGCATTGCCTTTCTTCAAACTTTATCAATACGTACATCCTGAAATACTGAACACTATTACAATTTAGTTGTAAAGTATAAAACGTGGTATTTGTATACACTATTTTGTAATGTATAACCATAATTTATAATAATTCTATTTTGTCATTAAACACATAACATAACCTTCGTCCCGCACATATATACAACCAACAAACCAACAAGTGTAACAGAAACATTAAGTTGAAGTGAAATCTCTACACGAACTTGGTGAATTTGCTCTGACGATGGATGAAAATCTGACCAGTGGTAAGGAACGAAAAGAATATGCATTCTACGACCGATAAAACACTAGATGTTATCGAGCACTGCAGACCCATCCACATAATCAAAAAATATATATTAATTTTATGTTGTCTGTTCAATTTTTTGGAAAGATGCAAAAACAAGTTTCCCGCATTATTATGAATCTTACTATACTTTTTATTATAAATGTTTGCTTCTACATATGTTTGCGAGGCATTATTTTTCGAAATGATATTTATAAAAGATAGTTCAAGAAATAGAACTGATATATGTATTATTACTAAAGTGACAAAATATGAATCAGGTTGAAAACATTAATATCGAAGATACATATAGCAGCAAAAATCTAATTAATAAATGGACAATTTCTGTACGATTATATTTATGATAAATTAGGAATTTTAAGTTTATTTTTATTACTCCATTTATGGGAAATCTCAGGTTAATTTTAAAACTTGTTATTTCTACTTTATTATAAAACTTGTTAAAACAGATTGAGAGAATTTCTGGAAATGTTGAATGTGACGATTTCGACGGGAAGCTACTATTTAAGTAATAATAGCTCAATTCAAAGGCGTTTTGAGATTCTATGATATTCTGCAAATTCCCTATAAAGATATATATATAGAGTTGTTTAATAGATACCCACTCCCAGTTATACTGTTTATATAACATCAAGATGATGGAGACTCGAGGAAGGATAGAAAGGTAATATATGAATACAGAATGGAGACAATGGTAATATGAATGAAATAGGGACACCTAGTAAGTAGTAATACTAAACTAACAAGGACACCCTTCTTTATTGCCACACCACTGTCACCCAACTGCTATCAGTATTGTTCATATTGCTATAGTTACCAACGTCCACTATACTCTATGTAGACAATTACATAACCTATCTTACACCCTATTGCTCCTACACACACACACACAATGCACAGAGGTAATATCCATATAATAATATTAATACTTGGGTCAGCATGAACTTTATTAAGGGTAACGAGGGAGGGAGAAAGTTTAACTACTACTCTACTACCCTTTATAATCGGACTTTACTAATCCTTCAGCTGGCAGGAATGTTAAAGTCGATGGGCCAGGATTAGGCAGATAGAAAGGAGTGAGGATCGCTGAGCCAGGTAGAGAGAAAGAGAGAGATGATGGGTCAGCTGTAACATATACAGCCAGTATTTACTCTCTCTCTCTCCAAATAGGACATGTATTTAACAGCAGAGAGAGAGAGAGAGAGAGAGAATGGGGGGGGAGCTTTCAATTCCAGAAAAAGGAAATTCATCATTTCCAAGTATAGTATATCAAAAAGTGCGTCCTAGCAACTCTAATATAGAGAAAACTGCAAACTCAATATATTATTAAATTAAAAAAAAAATTACGGAATGGTTTATAAAAGGCTTCATTCAAACGAACAAGTTGTTTTGATCAAAGGGAATATTGCTGTTTAAACAAATTCAATCCGATAAAAGAGGATATATTAAATTCAATATAATATAAAGATGAACTTGTCTTCAGTCTTCCTTGTACACAATCTTTCCACATCCTATTCATTAACTAACAAATCTACAGATGTTCATGTACGCAATTCGACACAGATATTTACGTTATATATGTTGAAACTAATCGTACTGCACCATCAGTCTAAAAGATGGACTGACATGTCAGTCATGTTTAGGAGTGCTTTTGCATCTAAAGACCTATATCGTGGTTAGGTTAATAATGTTTATGCAAAAATACTGCAACTATTGTTATAGAGGAACAAACAATCAATGTAAGCTAAAGTCATTACGGAGAGCAGCGGCATCTCTTCAGAGAAAGGGGAACAATTAAATCAAATCACACGCTTAGATTTGAAAATGTTCCAAGTACTAACATCATATGGGGTAGTTTTGTACTATTTGATGGTAAAGAAAATCTTGTATATAATAATGTTAAGTTTTAGTTTCTTTGGACAATAATTAAACCCCAGGGGTGTTTTTTGCTTATTAATACATCCAGTATTTTATTTTGTATAAGAAATTCATGATTATTTAATTTTAACTGATTAATGTAATTAATAATTATGAAAATATGTTTTTTTATACCAATCTTTAAATGTTCTCAGTTTATTGTGTTTGTGCAGGTTTTTTGTTTGCTGCCTACTCGAAATTAAATCTGTTGAGGACTGATCATTGTCGTTTTCTTTATTAAACCCACCCCATCTCCACTGAGTTCATTGGGACGATCAAGTACACGTAACGCAACCTTCGGATTGAGATCAGACCGATTTGATATAAACTGTCCCATATTAGCAATAGACTTGTTCATGAAGTTGCTGGTTTGAATTATTAACCAATACCGGTAATGATACTGTTAGGCTAAAACTCCAAACTAACAATTATCCAGCAGTAGCCTACTACAATATAGGCGAGACTTGTGTTTTTATCAAAAACACTGTCGCGGTCTCAAGCAGCAAACTCTAGTACTTGTTCATGATAATGGCCTCGGAATTTTGAACTTCTTCTTATACTGCCTTCTGTAAAACTTGGCAATATGAAGATGAAAGTAAAATGTTCGCTAGAAACGCAAGCAGTTGCAGATATCAACCACCCTCTGTAGGGTCTTTTGTATTATGTGAATTGTAACTTCTTATAAAGATATAAAGAAATAAAAAGAAAAGAGCACATTGGGTTCAATAATTGTGAGGTTAAGGGAGGGGTTATACTTTATTATGAAGTAAAGAAACATTTCACTCCTGTAAGCCAATTAAATTTCAGTTCACAACCGAAGAAGATGGCGCCTGTGGGAAGGGAAATTGAGGAAAACTAAGAACATAGATGGTATATTTCCCGCATCATGACAAACAATTTAGCGGAAGTAAAAATGCGATATGAAATGTAGCAGAAGAAAAGAAGGTGTTGATTTATGTGCTTGCTGAAGAGCAATGAGTGTGGGAGGAGCTGTGTCTGTGGACAGCAAGCAAAGTGGAGGCACACAAATCTAGAAGCAGTGAAGGAACTCATAGAAAAGATCGGAGCAGCAGCAGTTGTTCAAGATGGCGGCTTGCTGCTATAAAGGAAGTAAAGTAATGTTCTTCATTTATAAATATCTAACCATTTACTAGAAACACGATATAATATTCTGATAATGATGATGACCATTGAAAATCTGATGTGAAGCAGTCACACGATCTGATCTTACTCCAACCATTCAACTCTAATTAACAATTTCTTTTTTTTTATACTTTGAATTTTTTCTGTACATACACCTGTTGAGTTTTAGAAGATAAGGTAACCTGGATGTGGCGTCATCCTCCTCTGTTGCCAGTCCAGCAGTAGTGGGGCAGTTTAAAAGTAAATCTAACTCCCAAGAACCTTCCAAAATAATTATTTCGGGGAAAATGTTTCAAATCATATTGATAGGTTTCTATGTGTGCAATTTGCATTCTAAGCTTGAAGAAAATTAGTGGAGCCGTTTTCGAAAAAACGAGAAAAAACTTTCAGGTGAAATCGCACTTCAGGTAGACGATTTAGTTTAAAAAAAATCGTGTCGGATGCGACATTAGTATCTAATGGAATCATATATTTAGAAATAGTACTTGGTTACAAGGAAGCCGTCGGTTACCGTTCTATCAGAATACTTTATTGGAATCAGATGTCTTGAATAGGGAGTTGAAGTGATGAATAGGTGATTGTTAGTTAGAGAGTTGTTACTCGAAATACGAACTACTGAATTACGAAAATAGACTATATTTTAACAATTAATTTAAAGTGTTTGAAATTAGATGAACTAAGATGCACAACTATAAACGAATTATGAAATGATTAATAAATATTAAAGATGTAATGTTTAAACCTTGAATAGGGACGCGCTCGCGATGTGTGAAGCTTAACTGTTTGAACTGATGTGAACTGGTTGATAACTTGTAGATAACTCGTTGAATACTGATTTGGTACTGATGGAAATACTGATGAAGACTGATACAATACTGATATGTAACTGATGCAGACTGATATGTAACTCGTGTATGACTGATCCCCTCCTCCAGTGCGGCGACGTTTATATTGGATCACTCACACTTTGGCTGGTGTGTAAATACGTGCCACACTAAGACATCCCTTGCAGTATGTTGACCCTAGGTAGGTCAGTGACCAGGGTGGCTACAGATGGTGGCCAGTCGGTGGTTAACAAAGACTGTTTGTTAATAGATGGTAGGCAGGTGGCCTCTTGAGTATTCACTGACCCTTGTATGAAGGGTATACAGGCCAGGTGGCCTCTGTACATTGACCGTATAATGACCCCTGTTGAAAGGGTTTAGCGGCGTTTCTTTGGCTGTGCATTGACCCTTGTTTGAAAGGGTTTTTGTTTGCCGCGGTTCTTGACCTGCAGATAGCGGCTGGCTGGAACCACTAGTTACAATTTTTAGATTTATAATTTATTTAAAAATTATATCTTTTTTCTTCTTGCTATCACATTACATACTCCACAAATACTTTTTTCCAAAAAATGTTTTTTTTAAAATAAAGGGGCAGACTACAAGTGTGAAGAGAGCACCTAGCTGATGGTTATACAAAATTAAAAGAAAATAGTTAAGACTTTTTTTAGAAAATCGCACTTCTACTTCACGGATTTGGACCAAAATCTTCGTGTCAAACACGATGGTGATACATAACAGGAATATAAAGATTAGTGTTTTACGGCTGCTCTGTTTTATATTATTTGGTTTACTGATCAAACAAAAATGCCTACTATCACTTCTATTTCCGGGAAAAATTGTTTTTGGGGGTCCTGGGGGGAATAGAAGCTTTAGCTTTCCTACTTTATCATAATATATGGTTCTACAATCTACGAAATATTAATATACATTAAAAGCTTCGCTAGAATACCAAATTGGAAAAAATCGTCTAACCGGAAGTACAACTATACAGAATGCGCGTTTTCCAGTCAAAAGTCAAAAAGGACTTGTTTTTAAAACGGCTACAAGAACTTTCTTTGACCTTGGAATGCTGGTTGTTACAGATCTGTATCTCACTTTCATTTGGAACAGTTTTTCCGAAATAATTGTTTTCAGAAAGGTTTGGGTCTGTCAGCTGGTTTACAGTCAAATTTGCACTAGTTTTGTTGATCTTAAAATAGGCAGCTGCACATAAGGCTGCTCACGTATGACAAGTAAAACCCCTAACACCCTTTTTGTGGCCAGCCTAACTAGACATTATAAAACATTGCAATTTAAAAAAAAAAATTGTTGATTAAATTGTATTAATTGGTGTAAGAGATAGCTGTGTGAGTGTTTCACGCCAGATTTTTTTCTGTACTCTGAAGACCTTACCAAAAAATTATTTCCTGTTGAAATTCTATTCTGAAAAAGTTAACACTGTCACATTAACTTTCTCTCAAACCTAAGAGAGTCGTAAGAGAAAATGATAAGTAGTTATTGACTTATTCTTATTTCACTTGGATAGAGTCACAGCCAACGTTATTCTGTCTGGTACCTTAAGGCTACTTAAGGTACTTTAAACGATAATACCACAAACATATATGGTTACAATTATCTGTTATAAATTTTCTATTTTATTAAATGGTAATGAGAGCCAAACGTAATTCCAAGTATTTGATACCTACATGAAAGAATATATTTATATTGATTATATATATATATATGGGCTTTAAATTTTATGAAGGTTTTAATCTGAATAAATCTCTTTAATAAGTTATAGGAAAGAAAAGAGGTGTACAACAGTTATCTTTTATATTATACAACTACAAGGGGGGGATGAGGGAGGAATTTGTGGAGGGTTGAAGTTGATCGCGGAGGGGCGAGATGGCTGTACAAGATATAAAGTGCCATGGGCATACCATATCTCATCGCATATACATCTAATTATCTGACATTCATATAGACTAATAAACAATTATGGCTAATTAAGGTTTAATTAAATTTAAGCAAGTTTATTGGAGGGGGAAGTGAAGGACGGCAGGAAAGGGTGCAGCAAGTATACACACATTGGTGCCAGTTGGTAGTGGGGAAATATGAAACACTAAGAAGTAATGTAACACAGCCAGCCAACGGCAGAGTGTGAGTCAGCGAATAGTGCTCCCGTCCTCATTCTCACACCCTAGTTCCCCTCCCAATAGGGTTGGGTGATGGTTGTTGTTGTTGCTACATTGCTGTAAAAGTTTTGACGGAAACTCGAGAGCAGCAACTGAGCATCTCTTGCGCCCGCTATATCCTACTTTACAGGTAATTCTAAACTTTATCCCCTTTTCTCTAAGGTTGATGGTAAGCTCGTGCTACTATACCCTACTCTTCCTCGTCCATCATAACTGTGTCTATATCCTCTAACACCCTACCTAGGAGAGGTTATTCTTCCCGCTACAAGGAAATACCTTCCGCCACTCTCACAACAGTACACTTCTCTCGTAATGCCTATTGGTTATAAAATAACTACAAGCTCAAACAAGTACTCGAAACAATACATAAAAAATCGATTTTGTAGTCTTTACGTAAACAACACGGTCCAATTATTTATTGAAAGATAGTAAGTAAAAAAGGAGAAAAGAAGTTTATCTTGAAAAGACGGGACTAAAGTCGCCCCCCTCCCAAACCCTCGCCGGCAATGTTGTTTATATTCAACAAGTAGCTCATAATCGATCACTCCTGTCAGCTAATTGTTCCATCATGAGCTCTTCATATAATAGGTACTTCAATAAATAGGATAATATTTATTAAATCCGGCTCAATTAATAAATTTCTTGATAAGCCCTACTTCAGCGGGGATGTCAAAATCTGGACTGAGGAGAGCACTTAGTTTACTATCCAGGAAAATTCATTAAACAACCTTGTCTGACTTAGTGTGCAAACTTGTTAACAATTCTGAGCTCTCAGACTGTCTGTTGACTGAGCTCTCAGACTGTCTGTTGTTTGTGAAAAAACCATAAGACTTTCTCTTACTGCAATTTAATATATCGATAAATACCGGAAGTACCTCCTTAAAGAATAGGTTTTTTGAGATTTTTGTTCGAAAACGACGATAATGATTTCCTTCAAACTAGAATTGCTAACTAACATAAATATAAACCTATCACTCTAATTTGTAATATTTTTCACAAAAAAATGATTTTATTGTGGTTTAAGGGGTGCCGCCACTACAAACTGTATGGTTGCCACAGAGGAGAAGGCTCCCCCATTCTAGTTACTCTCAGGTATACATTATAACCACAATGGCAAGTTTATTTAAGAGATTGTAGTGAGCGAAAAGTCGTGCAAATGATTCACACTAGATATTTCTTCGTACTCGGAGGGAGAGGGGTCTCAAAACACCGGGGGAAACTTAATTTTGGAAATTTGAGAGGAACGCAATATTTCCTTTTTAGAAAAGGTAAAATGAAACTGAAACAATCGCACAAAGATACAATTATAATTAAATAAAAACTTTTTTTTTAATTAAATGAAAGAGTATCATCTAAAAATAAATGTGATTAATTCGCTTTATAAAGTAATAGTAAAAACATTAAAACAGAACAGTTTATTCTTTAAAGATACTTTTATAGATAATTATTCCAGATAGATTATTTTAAAAAGATTTATTAAATTACTTTAATGTTTTAATAATGATGGTAGAAAAGCAGTCAATTAAAATTAGTGAAGTGGAAAAAAAGGGAAGAAGTGATGGGCAGAACGAAAGAGTTAGAGAAGAATTATTTACAAAGTGAGTCTGAATATGTGATAGTAGTACTAGTGGGAAGGGTGCTAGAGCGTGGTGGTGGTGGTAATGTAATTAAAAATTATTTCAACACAATAAACACACGGTGATAATGTTTTAAGTGGAGGAATGAAGAGGAGAATGGTTAACTGGCTGTATTAATTTGATTATATCCTAGAACACACACAAAGAAAGATCGGGGCGACCGACGGCACCACTCGTGAGTTCGAGTGCAGCTGCATTCCTGTATCAGCAGTATCTAATTTAATATCATCCTCTTCTAAAAACGATTGTCAAATTCACTGCTAACTCTACTCTATACTTTACTATAAAAATTTGATCCCCAACAAGTTCTCTGGTAACCAACGAAGCTTGTAGAGAGGCAATTTAAATTTAAACCTAAATATCAGCGACCCAGAATTATCTAAAATCAATTTTTATGACAAAATTTTCTAATTAAAATGCTAACAATTTGTGATATATATATATAAATGACCGTTTTTCTAACTAAAGAAGTTCTACGGACTGTAAAACCCATCCACATACGTTTGATGTTTACAAACCCAATATTATATTAATTTTCTGTAGATGATTTAAGACAAGACATTAGTAACTTTTAATTTTCCTTTTTATGTTTCTGCGATGTAACAAATTTGTATATTTAAGATTTCTTTCTCCACACTTTCACGACTATCTATACATGTGTAAGTTCAATATTAGTTTTATTTATTTATTTATTTATTTTATTATTATTCTGCATTTTACAAATATTATTAATGCATTCTATTGGTTACCCATTTTATTGTTTTTTAGATTAAAGCCTTGATAAAGACAGGAAACTCTGTCGAAACGTTGGCGTAATTGAATGTTTTTTCTTGATCGATCCTCACCAAATTTCTTCACAACATAATTCATCAACGGTCAACAATTTCTTTTATATTATAATCATCTTTAGACTCTGCAAAATGTTTCTATACATATGTCCTCTTCAAATAGTTGGTTTAACTGTGAGCTATTTTAGAAAGGCATGACTGTGTCTTACGATATATTAGTAATTTTACATCACTGCTGGAATAAATCAGTGTGTACAGCTGCTGAAGCTACGCATGCTCTATGTGAAATCGAAGAAGACGATGTCCTTGATAAGCGTGCTGCCCGACGTTGGTTTCAAAAATTTAATAGTGTCGATACGGCTTTAAAAAGACAGGTTAAGGCGGCCATCATATGTCACTGATGAGGTTTGATGAAAAGCTGTCAGCGTCAAATCCAAGCACAAGTATTCGTGCACTTGGTGGTAGTGACTAAAGACTTCGTTAGCCGCAAGCTCCATACTATGGGAAGGCTACAAAGGATATGTAGGATAGGCAGGAGGTAGTGCTGCATGAACAGGCCCCGCTAGGAGAATGGATACTTGCCAAATTCTCTTGAAAAATCCATTTGACGCGTATCCCTATATAACATCAGTGACATGAGATGAGACATGGATTAAGTGGGCAATTGTTGAATCTGTGCAGGAGGGCATTTTGAGAAAAGTCTATGTGCGTTTTCTGGAACAATAATGGTGTTCATTACGACTTCGTTCTCGATGGACTTTCCATGAATAGAGCTTTACTGTCAATAACGAGATAGAATGTACTAAAAAATGGCCCAGCTAATCCAGCTTTGGACAATTGCAAACAGATTTCGTTCCAGCAAGATAACGCTCCGCCCCACACCTCCCGTCAGACTAAACAAAAAAACAGAAGAAATGAAGAACATGGTGGCATTGAACTTCTTTTATACTCAATTTACAATCCAGACTTAGCTCCTTCCGACTACCATTTGTTTCGTTTGTCACGGCATGGCACACTTTCTTCGTGGGAGAGAAGTTAGTAACTTCATCGAAACTGAAACAGGAGTCAGGAGTTTTTTTTTTATTCCAAACCTTATTTCATATCAGCAAAGGATCCAACAGCTGGCAGAAAGATTGCTTGCTCAATAGCCAATCACAATGGGCTGGCTATATTTTGATCATTAATAACAGATTCATAAATGGTTACAAAAATGATTTTATATTGGAAAACGGTCATTTTTTTTATACGCCCCATCATTATATCAGTGCACTTAGCATTTCATGTTTATAAAACATATAACATACATATAACATATAACCCTTTTCATAAAATTCAAAAATTCCAAAACTATTCTAAAGTCACACTTCCGGTTATCCTATTTTCTTCAAATTTAGAATTTCCAGCAAAGTTAGGAGAACTGCACAGATATCTCGAGATAGTACATTAAATGGAAGCCTCAATCATCACTTTCAGGATGTTAAAATTTCTTAGAAATAGAATTGGAAGGGTGCTATAGGTTTAAAAGCCTCATCCTCGCTCCAATAGGGGGAACAATATTTCTTTCAAGGTTATCATGCACTTACTTATCAACATAAATAAATAAAGAGGCTTACGAACCATGTCCTACGAGTTCATGGCCTTGTGAACTGGAAAGTGCGAGAAAAAAAAAGCTTGCAAAAATTCCGTCTAATTTCAATCCAGGTGGCCTAAATTGGCCTAACTAATGGGCCTTTGATCGATCGTAGGATCGATTAGGATGGGCTAGGACCAAAAGTTAAGTAAAAATTGTGGCCGGGTGACGTTGAGAAATCTATTCTTTACTGAAAACGATCCGCAGAAGGCGCTCGACATGGAGTCGATCCAAAACAACATGAAAGAGTGCACTGATGAAAGAAGCAAGGGGTGTTTGGTCAAAGATGGAATGGGCTTATTCTCCGGTAGTTTAAAGCTGTTTTAATACTATCATATTTCGCCTAAAGTTTCCTTCAGTGTTAATAGTTTACTATAAGATGTTTTTGCTGCTGGGAAATAAAGTATAAAGGGACTTGGGACTTGGTGTATGTTATGGGAAACTTTTTGAATATTCTTGTGAAAAACAGGTTATGTAAGAATAGTATACAGGAGGAGGATGAGGACCTCTGCTTCCCACCCTGGTGCGTGGTAACTCCCCTAAAAATCTTGTCCTTCTCCAGACTTAGCTAACGACGGACAAGAGGTTGAAACAAAATTTGTTTTGCAAATGTAGTGCTGTAAAGAGCGCCCGGCCAAAACACCTTGCCGCCTCTCGTCCCGTACACACTAAAATCCCACCACAAACTTTTCTTTTTTTTATTTAAAAAAACCTCTCCGCCTGCACCACCTGTTCAACCACCTTTGTCCATTCTGCTACTACCGCCCCTCTTTTTTTTCTACTTTGTTTTGTTTTTAATTATTAATTATTCCGCCTGTTTAAGGCCAAGCTGTATTTTTTAAGTCTTTTGTGTATAAAAAGATGGAGGAGAAGTTGAAGAAGAAGAGAGAAAAGGGAGTTTTTCATGGGCCAACAAAAAAATAAAACCTGTTCTTGTGGAGCCCAAGGCCCTGCACAGTCGGGACAGTTTCAGGGCAACAGGGAGCTCCGTATGGGGTTGCTTTCAAGCCACCATTCACAAAGTACCAACCAACCAGACCCGACCGACTTCCAACGCCAAGTTTTCCCTTAAAACATTCAGATAATGGAGTTACACGGACGTGCTCTATGCCAGCACAAACAGACTTATGCATACTGTTTTGAACCTATATAACTATACACATCACCTCATCTCACCTCTCCACTTCTCAACCAAAAAATACCCCCACCAGTATATCGATACAATCGAAATTGACAAAAAAAATTCGGTGTCCTGCTGCTACTTTAATAATAAAAACAGCTATAGTTCCTTGTAATCGGGATTGGTATTTGCCTCAATTTGCCGCCTGTGAATCTTTCATTTTTTATTATATCGCTATAAAAGGGCAGGAACTTATAAGAGCAATAAAACGGTGAGATCGTATCAGTTTTTCGAAATTCATTTTAACAGGAAATACCGGATTGAGGTCCTCTGAAGTATGAAAATCTAGTTTTTCCAAAAATTACTCTCACTCTCTGTATACATATAATATAGTGCACTGAGCATTCCAAAGAAAATCGTAGCCGTTTTCGAACAAAAATCTATTCTCAAAGAATAGAGCGGAAGTGCTTCATTCAAAGACCACTTCCGCTTAACCTATTTTCTTCAAATTTAGAAATCTACCAATGCTTTTAATGTATATTAATATTATATAAGTTAGTAAAAACCATCCCGATACCCGCTAAATCCGATGCTATAACTAACTTTTCACGGCCAACAACAGTAAAGCAACTTCGACGCTTCCTCGGAATACTGAACTTCTACAGAAGGTGCATTCCACATGCAGCGAGCATCAAAAACCCCTTAACGCCTACTTGAAGAGCGCCAAGAAGAACGACAAAACACCAATTCAATGGACAGACGAAGCAATCGCTGCCTTCGAGTCTTGCAGGACCGCCATTCAGAACACTGTACTGCTTGGATACCCGGCTGCCGACGCCCAACTCTCGCTAGACTGCGACGCCTCCGATACCGGGATAGGGGCAGTATTACAACAGAAGAAGGAAGGCAGATGGCAACCTCTTGGGTTCTATTCAAAAGCTCTTTCCTCACCGCAGAGCAAGTACGCTACTTACGACCGAGAACTGTTAGCAATCTACCTAGCAGTTAAACACTTCCGCCTATCTTAGAAGGAAGGGAATTTATCATTCCGACAGACCACAAGCCATTAACTTTCGCACTGCGGCCGAGTGCAGAGAACGCTCCCTCCAGGCGTGTGAGACAACTCAACTTCATCAGCCAGTTCACGACCAACATCGTCCACATAGACGGCACGGACAACAGTGTCGCAGATGCACTATCTCGGGTAGAGGAGATCTCCCTTAACGATCACGACGAACTCGCCGCTGCCCAACGAGAGAACGCCTTCACAGATAGCTTGAAGCAATTCTCTTCTCCTGAATCTAAATGGATCTCGCTACCAAGATCACAAACGCAGCTCCTCTGCGAGACTTCAACCCATCTCAACGAGTAACGACGGATCAGGACCAGCAGTTCGAATCCAGTCTATTCCAGAGGCTAACCTCATTATTGGAAATCCAGCACACCAGAACCACCCCGTACCACCCTCAGGCAAACGGCAAACTCGAGAGGTGGCACAGAACATTGAAAACCGCCCTAACTGCACGATCCAGCGACAGACGCCGATCGTACTGCTAGGTCTGCGTTCCACTCTACATGACAGCATGGGCGTTTCCGCGGCAGAGATGGTCTTCGGGCAGCCTATTCGCCTACCGGGAGAATTCTTGGAACCACAAGTAACCTCATCAGAACCCACCGCGCTCATCGAGCAAATACGAACCCACATCAGAGCCCTTCGACCAGCTGAAGCTCCACACTCTACCCAGCGCATCTTCGTCCCTCACGCCCTAAAGTCGTGCACACATGTTTATCTGCGAGCTCAAGGACTGCGAAAGCCCACCTACGACGGTCCATGTAAGTGCAGCTTATAAATCGTTCTGCAACAATTTAGAACCTTCTAGAATATTCTTGAAGAAATAATAACGAAAACATACCGAATAGGGCTCAACATTCAAAAAGTGGGAAATCTTTTAGTGTTTCTATCGATCCGTAATCGTATTTGATGGCAAGGCCATCTTTGTGAGTGAGTCAGTCTGTTCTAAATGAACTCGTGAAGTAGCGTAGCGCTTTTCTAAATCACCAATAAAATATAAAATGATTATGTAAATCGTTTATTTGTGCTTTGAATTATTGTTTTATTAATAAGTTTGGGGGGGGGATATATCTATGCAAAATGAAAGAGAAATGATGGAGCAAGTAAAAGATCATGTCGTAGACTGATAATATGGCTGACAATGAATATGCTGAAGAGCTGCCCTGGCGGTATACAACCAGTCTATAACAAACTATTTTGCTATACTATCAACTTTTCCGAGATATTAGGGGCATCCCTGAAGATGTCTCACTATTAGAAGGAATCAAATTTAGAACTATTCAAGATTTTACTAAAGACGAAAACTTTAAAGAAGCTAAAGATTAGAGACTAAAGATTACAGAAGCAGGGAGAGTTTAGCTGGAAGCTCCAGTGCAAACCAAACAGAATGATCTTATAAACTCTATAACTAAATATGGTACTTGTACTATAAAGTACACAGAAACGCTATTCGATATTGGGCCAACTAATGAAGGAAATAAATAAATAAGAAAAGAGCGTGCTGTTAATTTTATGAAGTCATGACTTCGTCCCGCCATGACCAACAAGTCTTCCAGCAAAGGGTTCTAAAAAGAAGTCAAAAATTTATTTACACTATTTAAAATAAATAATAGAGGTGGAAAAGAAGAAGCTCCAACAACAAACAAGACGCGGCGACTCAGAGTGCTGTAAAAGGAAAAAAAAGAGGACGTGAGAGGAAGACAAGGACAGAAGTTTGACTGTACTGCCGCCATCTTCTCTAATCAGAGATTAAATTTGTGTGCGTTTGGTAAGGAGGGGAGACGTGGAAGTGTTGTGCAGCGGGCCTTGGTAACTAGACTTGCAGGGAGCGGCACCCATCAGTAGTCAATTTTCTTTAAAAGAAAAAAAATCTCTGTGCGTGTGTTTGTGTGTATGTGCACGTTTTAGTGAAAAAGAAGGAGACTCCCGCCCCCACTCTTGTGTACATACAGAAATACTCTACTGTGCGGACCCATCCACCCACCATCGCCACCATGTAGTTTTAAATTTTCTGTACAAAAAATTAAATCCCACCCACCTTTTTCCTACCGCAGAAGCCGCACCACCGGCTGCTGCTGGCTGTCTTGTAGTCCACATTGAAGAAACTGGTTCACGGAAGATCCTCCTCCGTGTTGCTCTTGTTTGTTCTTAATATTAAGAGTTTTTCTTTATACTCGCGTCCAAGGGGAAGTAAATGCGGGCCACTTTAGGTTTCTTCCAGTAAACAACCAACCCGCAGCGTTTCTGTCTCTTTCTACTTTCATTTCTGAACAGTATTTTTCTCTCCTTCTTTTTTTTCTTTTATTAATTCACCTTAAACTCACCTTCAATTTACTTACTTCTGCAATTAAAGTATTTACTTAACCAGCAATGTTTAGTCAAAATATATATTAGCTTTGTTTTTTCTTTTCTAAGTTTTCTTCTTTTTGTAGACTCATAGATCATATTGTTGAGTTAAACGTACTTGTAATGTTTGACGCAACAGCCCATGAAGGGGCACTTCTAATTGGTTTCACCGATTTTCTTCAAACTTGGAATTCTATCAATTGGGCCAGTGCACTAGTAAGTTACATATAATCAGAAATATGTTAAATATAATCAGAAAAAACTAAAATCAATTCTAAAACCATTTCTATTACGTATAATCGAAGGATACAAAACAATTTCGTATGAAGCTGCCAGTATAATTGCAGATGTTGTACCTATAATGTACAAAGCTGATGAATTGATAGATACATTTGTTAGCAAAATTCAGTGCATAACAAATCCAACAACTTCCAACAAAACGGTATTCTGAAAGACCTACTGGAATCCATTATAAATCTCAAAGGCAATATAAATATGAAATATTCATCGATGAAAGTAAAATAATTGAAGGAGATGTTGGATGTGCTGTTATGGTTTTTAAAATTGGCAATGAAATTTATCATGAATGCTTTAGGCTAGATCCGGAATGCTCAAACAATCAGGCCGAAAAATGCTATATTAAAATCGCTAATGTGGATGGGCAATACTGGTGAATCAGATGTATTAAGGAATCTGTAGTTATCAAGTCAAACAGTATTGTGATTTTAGATAGTTTAAAGAACTCTCATTCAAAGGGACCGATCACAAAAGAGATAAGAGGAGTGATGTCTGGTAATGATAAAGCGAGTATGGAAAATTAGATTTGGCAGGGTAAATGCCAATATTGGAATAGCTGGGAATGAGCTGGAGCGGACGGACTCTTATGCTAAATATGGTGTCAATAAACGTTACTGCCAATCTATACAATATCCGACCATGGTCTCTTTTGAAACGAGAGTTACCTCCTCCTTGTAAAAATTGAACGTGAGTTGGCAAAAAACTATGGTGCATGGACAAAGAAGTTCTTGCCAACCGTCTGGGAAAGACAAAAGATGTCTCACATTAACTTGACTCACCGTTTAACACAAACATTATCAGGACATGGCAAAAATAAACATAGTGGACCAACTTGTCAATGTGGTGGTGATCCAGAACTGACATGGGGCCATCTAGTGTATGAATGTTCAATGTTTGAGCAACAAAGAAGCAAAATTATCAACAGATAGACAGTTCTTGCAGGCAACAAGGGACCATTTTCTCAATCTGACTTAATTACTGAATATTTCTATTCATTTTTTTCATGGTTTTGTTATCAATATTTTTTATATAATTTAGAAATCTAATTTATATAATTGTAAACTTTATTTATAACACTGGTATCACTATGAAAGCAATTAATGGTTATTATTATAACTAATCTAATGTTATTATAATTATTGTATTATCATGATAATTATAATTAACATATAAATGATAATTAAATTATAAATAATATATAACGTAAGTACATCAGGAAATGCCTCCTCACTTAAAATGTCAAATTTCTTTATAGCCATGGCAATGTATTATTATTTAGTATTTTATTTTTAATTTCATTACTTTAATTGGGCAGTCCCCACCATTACAACGAACACATGTTGGCAGGCAATATAGCATGAAGCACTGTACACTCTCTGATTTTATGATTTTCTCCACAATGATCACACCTGCATTTACATCTGTATTGCTCTTCTGAATGCCTGAAGCGCAAACAGTTTTTGCATTGCCTTGTGAAAGGTACATAAGGGTCAACCTTAGACCTAACTCCATCTAGCATACTGTGGCAGTGACTGGCTATCAAAATTATAAAAACAAACCGGAAGTTTCTCAATTAGCAATTTATTACTAATAAACTTTGTTCTAGTGAGATGTCTAATTTCGAGAGAAGCGAAAGGGGAGGTAAGCTCATTTAATACTTCACTATCCTCCAAATCCACATCGACTATCCCTACACCTGCACATTGTACTCGGAAGTTAGGAATATATGCTGTAATTTCACGCTCTTTAAGTATATCTAGAGATAATAAGATATTAGCTGTTGTGGTGTACTTGTAATTTTTATTCTATTCTGGCCAGTGACAGAAATATCAATTATTTCCTTTGTAAAATCCTGAGCAAATCACCCATGTTGTCTTCAAGATTAATCACACATGGACCCTTATCCGAAGGACGATAGGATTTTTACCAGCTTGCTGATATAATCACGTTTTTACATTGATTGATTTCTGTTAGATTTTACATAGCATTAATTTCCTGACATGCACTTTAATGGCACTACTCAATATTGCCTCACCTTATCTTTTATTGGTTCCAATAACTGATTCATTAGGCACAAATTAAGTTAAAGTGAGATTTGTAGAGGAGTTAGACATGCATTGTTCTACATCCATATTACATTTATTATGGACATTTATTTCTACATTTATATAAGTGCTATTTACATTATCATAATTTACATTAGTGTGAGATAAATACCTTCACCAACACACAACTTATCTCGTATTGGATCCGAAAGCGGGGTGCCGGGAGCCCCTTCGCCGTCGGTAGACATTTACCACCTCTTGTGTTTGAAGTAAAAAAAAAGGAGACAACTATGGCGAGCGAGAGAGAGAGAGAGAGAGAGAGAGAGAAATGTGAAGAAAAGAGAAGTAAGAAAAGATATAATGTATTGTGTGTATAAAGTAATTTTATTATGAGATTATGAATGAGACTTTTTGGGCAACCATTTCATTCAGTACATTGGCAACATGTTTGTTTGCGGAACGGTGGTACTTATTTGAGGACAGAATGAGACTTCTTTTTATGAGATTTATGGTTGCGTTTAATTTGTAAGAGTAAGGTTGGACAGAATAGTGCAGTGGGCTTTCATATATAAATTAGTGGAAATGATACCGTCAGGTATTTTGATGGTATATCCAGAAATGGTATTTGTTGTCTGCTTATTTCAATTTCAATGATGAAGTTTATCTATTTTATTGGACTATGTACTGAAATAGTAGTCACACACATATTTAATAGAAAGTTTACACTCAGTTTGTTCAAATTGTTTCAGACAGTGATCAATAATATGATTTAAAAAAATGTCAGCTACAACTGGCGAGAGGGGCTGGTGACAAACAAAATATATAGCAGCCAAAGATGAAATAATAATATAAGAAAATCAGTGTGAACAAAGATAATAATATGGTAGGTTAGATGAGATATATTGTAAACAGACCATTGGTTAATATGTATATATTTGTATAGCAGAACTGAGGCAGATAGGACACCTGTGACTGTGCACATAGCAACATATGTATGCACAAGATGAACATAATCTCAACGTCACCGTGCACGCGCGCACACAAGTAAATATGATATCGTATTTACATTTATTCTTTCCTTTATACAATGTATACTGGAAATTTCTCTTAGGAAAGAGCTCCCTTAAACTGAACATAAAAATTTGCTGTACCATCCACAGAAGAAGAAAGATGAGCAATTCAGAGAAACAAAATGGTTGTGAATCTCTCACACCAATTTCATATACACTTATCATAATTACAACAGACAAACTGTTTTTTCAAACTTGAAAGTTTTACCTTCAAGTTTTGTTACATCTTTTACCTGACAGATAAAAGATCTGTACATGAGGCTGTGGGCTGCAGAGGCAACGCTTGAACTAAACTGTTCCATACAACTTAAAAAAATATTAGATGGAGCTTTCAAGTTTATAGAAGATAGTAATGGAAAGTTACCCACTAGCAGGGAGGAAGCAACGGCTGGCTGGACAAAATACTTCAGCGAATTGCTAAACTAGCTCGCGAGGAAAATACTACAATTAGCAGGGAAAACAGAAGGAGAATTGCAGACGCATAACGATTGGAAACAAGTTGATTATAACCATGAATGAGAATTAGATTGCAGTTTAGGAAGAAGAATTAGGAAAGGAGTGTTATTTTCATTATGATACCAATATTTAAAAAGGGAGATAATGGGACGTGCAGTGATTATAGCATTCTAGGGAAGATATATATATATATACACAAGAATTTTCGAAAAAAGACTGCTCAATTCAGATTTAGAACAGGCAGAAGTAAGATTTGATCTTCACCGCCAGAATAAAATTCGAGAAATTTTGAGTATAATTGCGAGCAAATAGGAATAGTGGATACAGGTATCTGTGAAGAAATATGCAGTATGCTGACATTTGCAGACGACATCTTTCGTCAAGCCGGTAGAGGGAATACCTCCAGCACAACGTTTCTATACTTCTGGAGGAGTTAAAGAAAACAATATTTAGAGTAAACGTCGAAAAGACCAAGACGATGATTACTGGAAAACAAAATGTCAGATAATAGGGAGTAACCAGAATTGAAGGCTTGACCGTAGAGCAAGTCAGTTTAAATAAAGAAGTTTAAATACTTGGGAGCACACCTGAGTGGAGGTGCAACATTCCAAGAGGCAATAAGAGAAAAAAGTAGGTGCAATTGGAAGTTCGTCGGAGGGTAATGCGTAGAGGATTTCTGGCCAAATAAGAAGTTGCACTCACTTTTTAAGTATGTATTCCTCCCAGTATAAGACACTCTTATGAATCCTGGACACTCACATCCAAGTTAAAGTGTTAAATACGGGCAATGGAAATGAATATCTGAGGATAATCATAGATAAGACCTAGGTTACGTGCGCAGTATGAAGGAAGGGGATATGGCAAAGTTGGCTTATGAAGTAGTACTAGAAGCTAGCGAAGAAGAGAGCTGCTCAGAAAAGCTTGGAAAGGTTATAGGACAGGCCTCCAAAACAAGAGGAATGGAGTGGCCCAAAATGGAAAGCGCTGGTGGAAAATAGAAAACAATGAAAAAAAACACTATCAACTGTATAGGTTGTAGATTAGTAGATTGCACTGAAGCAGCAATTTTGAGAAAACTGAATGTTGCACAGAATCCTTCAAAATTCAATTTTCTTGGAAAGATGTTTTAAATAAAAGTGATTGACATTAATGTGTACAGATAGTGTATGATGTTTAAAGGCTATCATTTGAGAAACTCGTGAGAAATCGCGAAAAACTAAAAAAAATTCATTCAGTTAATTAGGGCTACTGTTTAATGGATTTTGGTCGAAACCTCTAAATCACCTCGAGAAATATATTTCCGGTGACAATTCAATGAAAATTTAACAAGATTGAAGTACTTCCTCTAAAGCAATAAGAGAAAATAAAGAATTTTAAATTACAAAAGAAAAATGAGAAAATGCTGGAAAGAATTTGCAGTAGCGCTCATGGCGGTAATTAAAAGAAACTTAACTGATCTCTCAGAATGATTAAAACAAAATTCAATATAGAGAAATTATTAATCAAATTAAACAATATAAGCATGTTTAATGATTAAAAATGTTATTGTCGTTTAAACTGGATGATAATATTAAGTAGGGCCCATACCTTTTACACTAATTTAACAATAAAACATAATTTTACAAGCAATAAAACAGAATGCACTTAGAATAACTTAAAAAGCATATAATAAAAACAAAAAGATCTGATGTGACACACACACAACTTTCTCTAATTCCAGTTTTCAAAATTGTGATTGACAAATTTTATAATTATTACACTAAATTTAATGAATTTCGTCGGTGTTATTATGTAAAAAATAGCAAAAACTGAAAAATATTCAGTAAAAACGCACTTCCGGTTAATTAATTTTCTTGAAACTCGGAATTTTGCCAGAAACGCGCTTAAATGACATTGCCAGAAGAAATATTAAAAATATAAGTTGTAGTTTTTTATATGTGCAATTCACACTCCCTAGTTTAAAAAAATTGGTTGGAGCCGTTTTAGAGAAAAAAGTAGAAAACTGAAAAATAATTTTCAGTAAATACGCAATTCCGAGCATCTGATTTTGTTCAAACTCGGAATTTCAACAACACATTTAATTCTAATTAATATTATTTAGATGAAAGAATTGTGTAATAAACTAAAATAGCACTTTAGAGGTGAACCTAAGCCCGCCCCTCCCCCCAAAATGCCCATAAATGCATTTTCCGGGAGAAATGCTTCCCGAAGAAAATTGTAGGTCTTTGTATGTGTTGTTGATGTACCAAGTTTAAAGAAAATCGTTTCTTTTCGAGAAAATTGCAAAAAAGTGAAAAGAACCATTGTTGGAAGTACTGCCATCTAGCGGCATAAAGAGTATTAGCGGCCCTTTTTGTAATGTTCAGTCAGTCAGGCTCTAGCAGTCGTTTAGTTGACATCATCGTCTCAGTTGTATTAGTTATATTCAGTTCAGTAAATGTGTTTCAGAAAAATACAAAGTGTTTACGAAAGGTCTCATTTATTTCATATCCAGGCATACAATATTCGAGAGATGGGCTCAGCACCTAATTAATTATTAACATTTCAAGAAATACAGTCCACTAAGTATTCACTTCAAACCAAACATCTCACATTTTGGTCCTCGCGTGCCCGGATATTGTATGTGAATTTTGGTCAAGAATTAAGCTGAAGAAATTATTTGGAACTTGGAAATTTCATATGGTATCCAAAGGGACATTTTGAATTCACAAATCCAAGTTGGCTACACTGCGAGACCTAGGAGCGCGCGTACGTATAAAGTTTTATACATTTCAATTCTCAGCCCTGTCGGCAAATCACTCTAAAGATCTTTAATACATAATCCAGTCTTTGATTCTTCCGTCTATTATTCCTTAATCACATTAATTTTCCTTTCCTTTATATTTTGTTGTATTTTAGGAATTTACAATTTGGTAGGTTTATAGTTTGTATTTTAAATTTTACTAGTAGTTTTTAGTCATTCGCATGCTAATAAAATTTATCATACTCATTTAGTACTTATTTGAATATTTTGTTGTACAATTAATACTTGATAATGGAAGACTTAAAAACACTCATTCGCCTTCGCGGCTATGTAAAGGCAAGACTAACCAAATTTAAAAATAGTCTTAATCAACTCAAACCCATTTGGAAATGTTATCAATAAAAGAGGAACGTCTACTTTCCATATCAAAGGAATTTGACATTATACAAAATAAAATAGAATCGTTGAATGAGTCAGACGAAGAGCAAATAGAATATCGTGTAACAATTGAAGATGAGATTGATGAGACATTAATAAAGCTTAGAAACCTAAGTCACCATGGCAAGAATACATTCAGATACTTCAAGAAATTCCTCAAATTCGAAGGATTCTCCCTTTCTAAACTTACCTTCAATAAGCATTCCTGCATTCAATGGAGAATTTTCTGATTGGTATCATTTTCGAGATATTTTCGAATCATTAATTATTAATAACAATACATTGACTGATGTTCAAAGATTTCACTATCTGTTGTCTTCTCTGCAAGGTGAGGCAAGAGATTTAGTTAAAAACATACCCATAACGGAAGCAAATTTTACAAATGCTTATCAGTCACTTTGTCAGCGTTACAATAATAAGCGATTGATTGTAACAAAACATGTCAAGTCTTTATTGAATTTGCCTTCAGCATCCAAGCCCAGTTCATTCCATCTTCGTAGATTAATTAATGAATTAAAAACTATTTGTGACGCAATAAAGGCTTTAGATTTGGAGGTAGGCCTCGGTGAGCTTTTGTTAATACAGATCATTTTAGATAAACTTGACATTTCTACTTGCACACAATTTGAAGTTTCAAGTAAAATGGACGAAATATCCAACCTAACGGATCTTATAGAATTTTTAGAACACAAATCTCAAACAGATCAATTAATCCATAGCGATCCTAGATACACAGTACCATCTAATCTCACGCAATCACGCTACGATCCCCACAATAGAACTAATAAGACCAAATCGATGATGGTAACTAATTCACCACCTTGTTTGTTATGTAAGGGCACCCACAAACTACATAAATGTCAAACCTATTTGTCACTCAGTTCAGTAGACAGATTAAAACGAATCAACGAACTTCGACTGTGTCTTAATTGTTTGAAACTTGGTCATCAGTATAAAAATTGTACATCGTCTACATCTTGTTTTAAATGTAATAAGCGACATCATACCACCCTTCACTTTGAACAAATCAACCGGTTACAACAAACAAGCACGACACAGTTCACTTTCAGACTCACAGTTAAAGGATTCCTATCAACTGCCCACGAAAACAAGTTGCTATGTACAGCAGAGGCATAGGACACAAGTAATATTGGCCACAGCTTTAGTAAGTGTTCGAGATGAGTTTGGAAATTGCCGAACCTGTCGCGCCGTTTTAGACAATGGGTCGCAGGTCAATTTCATAACTGAGCGGCTATCGCAACAATTACACCTTAAACGGTTCAAGAACAATATACCGATTGAGTCTTTTAACAGTCTTTCTTACAATTCGAAATATAATGTTTATTTAGAGATTTCGTCTTTACACAACACATTTTCAATGAAAGTCAATTGCAGCATTTTACCTAAGGTTACTACGAATCTTCCTTCTGCTCACATAGATTATAGTACTTGGAATATTCCTGATGATATCTCCTTGGCGGATCCTGGCTTCAATATACCTCAACGGATAGATTTGCTTCTTGGAGCACAAGTTTTCATGAATATCTTAGAAATGGAACAGCAAACACGGCTCGGTACGTATCCAGTTTTACAGAAGACTAAATTGGGTTGGATTGCCAGCGGAGAGTATGAACCTCGCTCCAATTCCAGTGACTCTTTGCCATCTTACAGTTTCTTTTGCCGTGCTGATGCTTCACTAGATAAACTACTACAAAACTTCTGGCAACTAGAAGAAATTGACTCACCGCCTTGGTCTATTGAAGAGAGAGAATGTGAAGCGCATTTTGTCGCAAATACCATACGAAATAGTGACGGGCGTTATGTAGTAAAATTGCCACTCAAACAGAACTCAGCTTCCCTTGGCGATTCCAAGTCAATTGCTAGCAACGATATATGCGTCTTGAACGGCGTCTCAGTTCAGACCACGAATTGAATAATGCATATCAGAAATTCCTGAAGGAATACAAGGAGTTAGGGCATATGCAGATCGCATCATCTACAGATCAGTATTGCTATTACCTTCCACATCACCCAGTTTTTAAGGAAGGTAGTACAACAACAAGGGTTCGAGTGGTCTTCGATGCATCCTGCAAAACAGATAAGGGAATTGCGCTAAATAACATCTTAATGGTTGGTCCAGTCGTACAGCAGGACCTATGTTCAATCATTTTAAGGTTTCGCACTCACGAGATTGCATTTATAAGTGATATCACCAAGATGTATCGGCAAATTAAAATTCACCCAGACAACTATGACTGTCAACGCATTATATGGAGACATTTCCCTGCGGATCAAATTCAAAAATATCAGTTGATAACAGTCACCTATGGCACATCAGCGGCTCCATATCTAGCTACACGCTGTCTCCAACAGCTTGCTGAAGACGAAGAAGGAAATTATTCGGAATCAGCAATACGCATTTTAAGAAATGATTTTTAAGTCGATGATTGTATATCCGGAGCGGATCATGTGAATGAAGCCATTAGTTTGGTCAAGGAACTACAATCATTGCTTTCTAGCGGTGGATTTGAACTACGCAAATGGGCATCGAATAGCTTAGAATTACTGGAAAGTATCCCTAAGGAACATCGAGAAAGCCATCACAGTTTGAATGTAAGCAACAGTGAAACGGTCAAGGCTCTTGGCCTGCGATGGGCACCCTTGCAAGACGAATTTCAAATTGAAAGTGGCATAGATTTGCGGTGTCGTAATCTAAACTCTACCACGTTTAATAAGAGGAAGGTCTTAGCAATTATCGCTTCAATTTTAGATCCACTGGGACTACTTGCACCGGTAGTAGTGTTATGCAAGATATTTATGCAACGATTATGGAAAGAACAAATCAATTGGGATGACGAACTACCTGTTGCATTGGCGGAAGAATGGAAGCACATTTATGAATATCTTTCAAATCTTAACAATATACGCGTTGGTCGCTTAGTCTTAATTAAGAATTATTAACATACAACTTCATGGGTTTGCAGATGCTTCTGAAGCAGCTTATGGGGCATGCATCTATTTACGATCATCTGACTCAAAAGGGAATGTTCAGATTAAACTTCTTTGTGCCAAATCAAGAGTAGCACCTCTTAAACGTATTTCATTACCACGTCTTGAGCTATGTGCAGCAGTGATTCTCTCACGATTATTTGTAAAGGTTAACAAGGTTATTAACTTGAAGTTCGACGACATTTATCTCTGGTCTGACTCTAAAATAGTTTTGGCTTGGCTCAGTAAATGTCCATCTACATGGAAAATCTTTGTTGCGAATCGCATCAGTGAAATTCAGAACTCAACTAAACAATGCTTGTGGAAACATGTGCCATCTCCATCTAATCCAGCAGATTTAGTTTCACGCGGACAAGTCCCTCAACTTTTGACTGGAAATGGACTTTGGTGGCATGGCCCACATTGGTTAAGGGGAAATCAATCAAACTGGCCGAAGGATGAGACATCTTCCAGCTGTCAAACTGGAGAAATTCCTGAGGTACGGATCAAGATTAGTTTGGTTGCGGTCGGAGATAATGATAGTGTGTTCAAAAAGTATTCCAATATCCTACGGTTGCAACGCATTGTAGCCTTATGTCGACGATTCATTACTAATTGTAAACGGCCCGTGCAACTGCGAGATGTTGGTCAGTTAACAGTAGCGGAACTTAAGAATTCGTTAATAACGTGTATCAAGTTCGCTCAAAGAGTGCAATATTCGCAAGAAATATCTGACTTAAAAAAAGCAAAACGTTTACGTAAAGGTTCAACAATTCTGGAATTATATCCCTTTTTAGACGAATTTGAAATCTTAAGAGTTGGAGGACGATTACGCAATTCGAACTTGCCATTTGAATCGCGTCATCAAATCATCTTACCTCCTAAACATTTTATCACTCAACTTATCATTGAGAATGAACATAAAAGACTTCTCCATGCAGGTCCACATTGTTAATAAGTTCATTAAGGTCCAAATACTGGATACCCCATGCTCGACGAATTGTGCGTAAGATTATTTACAAATGTTTACCTTGTTTTAAACTCAAGGCAAATACTCATACTCAGTTAATGGGAAATTTACCAATGCAACGAGTAATGCCTGCAAGACCATTCCTCAATACTGGCATTGATTATGCTGGTCCAGTGTATATAAAATCAGGTATGCGTCGCAGTAAAACAAGGACGAAGGCTTACATTGCAGTGTTTATATGTCTCGCTACTAAGTCAATTCATCTGGAATTGGTTAGTGACCTGACAACGGAGGCATTTATTGGTGCATTGAGAAGATTCATATCAAGAAGAGGAATTTGTGCAAATATATACAGTGACAATGGAACCAACTTCACAGGTGCAGCAAATGAACTTTGTGCACTTTACAGTTTTTTGAAAACTCAAAATGAAAGGATCACAGCTACCCTGTCACAAGAGTCTTGTCAGTGGCACTTCAACCCTGCTAAGGGTCCACATTTTGGTGGTTTATGGGAAGCAGCAGTGAAATCAACGAAATACCATCTTCGTCGTGTGGCAAGCAATAGTGCTCTCACATTCGAAGAAATGAGTACATTACTCTCCCAAATTGAGGCATGTCTCAACTCTCGTCCTTTGTGTAAAATGTCTGATGATCCTTCCGATAGTTCTTATTTGACTCCAGCTCATTCCTTATAGGAGAACCTATTACCAACCTTCCTGATCCCGATTTGAGTGATTTGTCTGTCAGCAGGTTGAGTCGTTGGCAACGGATTCAACAACTCTTACAGCATCATTGGAAGCATTGGTCAATGGATTATCTTACTTCTCTTCAGCAGCGTAACAAGTGGTCAATATCTAAACCAAATGTTGAGCGAGGCCAGGTTGTCTTAGTCAAGGATGATAACCTTCCTCCAATGAAATGGAAATTAGCAGTAATTGAAAGTTTACATCCAGGTTCCGATGGATTCGTTCGAGTCGTCACTCTGAAGACATCAAGTGGTCTAATGAAGCGACCGATCACGAAGATATGTGTCCTTCCTCCGAGAGACATTGAAGAACAATAAAACTAACTCATTATGTTATTTCAATGTAGTTTAATGTCATTTGATTTGTGTATTATTGCATTATTTTTACTTTTCTCTTTACTAAAAAATTAATATTTTTTGGTGGCCGGTATGTTGGAAGTACTGCCATCTAGCGGCATAAAGAGTATTAGCGGCCCTTTTTGTAATATTCAGTCAGTCAGGCTCTAGCAGTCGTTTAGTTGACATCATCGTCTCAGTTGTATTAGTTATATTCAGTGCAGTGAATGTGTTTCAGAAAAATACGAAGTGTTTACGAAAGGTCTCATTTATTTCATATCCAGGCATACAATATTCGAGAGATGGGCTCAGCATCCAATTAATTATTAATATATCAAAAATACAGTCCACTAAGTATCACTTCAACACCAAAAATTCAACCATTAATAAAGTGGTACTTCCGGTAGAGGAAGTTTGACCGTTAAATGTACTGTCGGAATCCCCAGATGATACTTCAAACGGAATATAAACTTAAACTTTCATATCGATTTTTGTTTTTCGAGCTATGCAAGTTCACATACATACATACATACGTACATACATATATACACACACACCCACACACCCACACACAGTCGTTGCTAAAAAACACTTTTTGGACCTCAGAGGTCCTCAAAACGGATATTTCCGGTGAAAACTCGATATCGAAAATTTGACACGATTACAATATTTCCTCTTACTAGGAGTAAGAGAATGTAAAAATGCACTTTTAAACATTAACAGAACTTTAAATATTAAACGACACTGAAATTGAATTATGAACAAAAATGATAACTGAAAACTGAACTGATGTGTAAAACAGGCATAAGGATAAGTAACAGTGTTACCAACTTTATTTAATAATTAAATTATCTAGTCATCATTGTGATATCAATATAGCTCTGAATAAAGAGAACAACCAATAATATGAACAAGCTAGTGAGTAAAAAATAACAATCTTTCTCTAAACACTCTTCTAACAAATTACTTCTTAACAAAACATGGTTAGGTCTTTATAAAACTTCTTATTTATGTTTCCTTCGCTAATATTCTTTTTATAGAGGGGGTACACTATTTAATTTATTCATTTTATTTTCGTATACAAATCATTTCTGTATTAATCGTTTTCATTAATTTGTAAGAGTTCTAAGCGCTTTATTTGCTTGGATGAAGGAATTATGAAAATTGAATGGTTTTTTTATATTAATTTTGAATTTTCTATAGGATTACTTCTAACCCTGACAAGGCGAATAGAAAACTTACTACGATTCTCTTCATAGTTCTAGATAACAAATTTTCTGAAAACTAGGAATATTTTACTAATATTTAGTTGCATATAATATTATACAGCGGGCAGATCCACACTATAATTGGCACTTTAGACAGAAGTCTAACTTGAAGTTAGACAGAGGAACCTGGACAGAAATATTTGAGCTATTTTGGATGAAAGCGCAAAAACTAAAAAAAACATCCAGTAAATCGCACATAGGATGATGGATTTTGACCAAAACCTTATGTCTTACTGAGTAAGAGAAAGTTGCGCGGAGCTACAGAAATAGTGATCCGTAAAACGAATTCGAATCAGTTTGGTTGATATAGCATTCACAATTAAACTCACAACATTAATACTAGTTAATGGGCTTGCAAAGTAAATTTAATCTTCTTCGTCAATAGATAATTTAGATTGCGTTTCGCGAGTTAGTTCTGATACCGAGATCTTAATTAAATAGGTCCTCACACATTATTTAAAAATAAAATTTTGTTGTGGTTCTATCGACGGGACTGGGGCGGGGGGATTGGTCCAAGGATCAAACACTCGTAACCCATGGGTAAGTTTCCCAACATCTTCCAGATGGAGATACAAGCTATTGGAAGATGCGTACAATTTAACCTCGACAGGGGATATAGGAACCAGGAGATTGTAATCCTTTCCGATAGTCAAGCTGCCATTTGAGCATTGAGTGCATCAGTTATCAGCTCTAAAATGGTCTGGGAATGCCTAGGTAAACTTAATAACCTGGGCAGGAGGGATAAAGTTGTTACTCTCTGGTGGGTGCCGGGGCATGTTGGCATTAAGGGAATGAGATGGCCGACGCTGTGGCCAAGATAGGCGCTACGACCCCGCTTCTAGGGCCGCAACCTTTTCGTGGGGTCAGCGACCAGTTTCTGTTGGAGGAACTTAGGAAGGAGGAGGAGTGGAGGAGATTTCAACTCTGGTACTCCCTCCCCGGTTTGCGGCAGACCAAGATCTGCCTGGTAATTATAACCAACGGAGATCGGAGGCCTGCATCGGATTGAGCAAGAACAAGTTCCGCGTTCTTACGGGTTTACTTTCGGGGCATTGCTGACTTGGAGGACACCTGATGAAGCTGGGTTTGGAAATTGACAAGTCATGCAGATTCTGTGGGGAGTTGGAGAAAACTCCATTACATCTCCTAACAGACTGCGAGGCTGCCACTCAGAGAAGATTCAAGAACCTGGCGAGCTACCAGGTGGAGGAGGGGGATATACCCTCTCTAGAGCCTGTTAGAGTATTGGGATTCCTCAGGGATCTCAACCTTATGGAGGTTTTGTAGAACGGATGTTCAAAGGACATCTGTTCGGGTGCTGTGGGCTATAACCTGCGACATAGAGACATAGCACAATAGATCGAAAGGTGGCAGTGCATTGGCCCCCTTCAAAAAAAAAAAAATTGTTGTGGTTGGGTCCGCAGAGCTGGAAAGCATCAGAGATATTTTCCGTGATAGCCTGCTTCTTTTTGAGGTCATCGACCGGTGATGTTTTATCAAAACAGTGTTATAACTAGGGAACGGATTCGTATGTATTTACATATTTTTTTCTAGGCAATTTACAGACATTTTTCAACTAGAAGTATTCATACTGACACTTTTTAAGCCGTTTGAGTCTACTTTTATTTCACATATTTCCACATATTTGGATGTTATCGCATATTTATACATATTTGATCAAAATAAATAAATATTTCTACATATTTAATCAAAATATGTACATATTTTTTCATATTTTTCATTTTGGGCATATTTTCATAATTGGGAGGTGGTTGACAGGAACTGTGAACCACAGACTGTAGGGCTGTGAATCACAGTGGGTACAATGGTTATTGTAATTTACACAGAATGCTGCTAAACAGTGACGGGCACTTGTTAGTTCTTTGAAGTTGTCTGGTTGTCTGTTCTTTCAGCTCGTTCGTTGAAGTGTCCAATTCATTTCGTTCGGTCACTTAGTGTATTCTTTTTTGGGTGAAATGCCACGAACATCGGGCCTCAAACAGACAACTGGTTGCTAAATATCTTCGCGAGTTTCCAGCAGAACTTTTTCGAAGTGATGGAGACATTTTGTACTGCACAGCTTGTGACAAGCGCGTTTCTTGCTCTCAACGTTCCCAAGTCGCCCAACATATTGCCACCGGATCGCACATAGAGAATAAAAACAGAAAGAAAGAGAGGACGTCCTATCAAGCCTTCCTTACAGATCCATCATCAAGTAAGTCTACTTGAGTACAGATCTGTGTCGGGCTTTGGTTAGAGCAGATATCCCTTTCCACAAACTTAAAAATCCTCATTTCAAAGGATTCTTAGAGACCTATATTGGGAAAAAAATGCCTGACGAGAGCACTCTGCGGAAAAACTACCTGGAAGATATCTATAAAGATACACTAACCAAAATTCGAGAACATATCAAAGATGGACCGATTTGGGTGTCAATTGATGAAACCACTGACGTTGAGGGCAGGTATATTGCCAATGCAGTTATTGGAAAACTTGACAGTGATGCTGATGTGGATTCAAAGCCATTCCTTTTGAACTGTGAGGTTCTCGAAAAATGCAATCATTCCACCATTTCACGATTCTTCGATGCCTCAATGCATATCCTATGGCCCAGTGGAGTTCTGAACGAAAAAGTTCTTTTGTTTCTCTCTGATGCTGCCCCAACATGGCTGGGCAATCTATTCAGGTATTTTATCCTAAGATAATTCATGTGACGTGTATTGCTCATGCCTTGCATCGAGTAGCAGAAACTGTCCGATCTTTGATCAGTGACGTAGATTCCTTAATTTCCTAGGTTAAAAAAGTGTTCTTAAAAGCAGCAAGTCGCATTAAAATGCTAAAAGATCTCTATCCAGACTTGTGCCTTCCACCAGAACCAATATTGACAAGATGGGGTACTTGGCTGGAAGCAGCTCAGTATTACTATGAAAACTACAATAAAATCAAGAATGTCCTTTCACATCTCGAAGACGAAGCAGTAGCGATAAATACAGCCAAGTCTTTATTCGAGAAACCTAATTTAAGGAACGACCTTGCATTCATTTCTGACAATTGCGTATTTCTTGCACAAGCCATTACCCAACTTGAGTCCCAAAATGTTCGACTGACAGAAAACGTGTCCAACGTTAAAAAAGTCATCGAAAAGGTGGAAGGAATACCTGGGAGTAAGGGAGATCTGATCAGATCAAAACTGGTAGAAGTACTGAGCAAGAACAAAGGGTGGGAGACCATCTGCCAGATTTCTGATATTATCAGTGGAACAGAAGTCACCTCAGAACATGGTGTACCCTTTACAACCAACGAGATAACTTCTTTCAGCAAGGCACCTATTATAACATCTGTAGATGTTGAACGATCTTTTAGTCGTTGCAAGTCCATCTTACGCCCAGATCGTCGTCATTTTACGTTCCAACATTTGAAATTTCATGTGGTTGCAAACAATTTCGAAGAGTGAAGTTTTCAAAATTGAAAATTTAACACATCTTTTTATAAATAGTAAAAATGTTCTTTGTTGTATAAATCATTATAACTTGTAAAAACAAATTATTTTGTTCCTAATAAATTATTATAAATTGTAAAAATGTTCTTTTCTTGTATAAATAATTATAACTTGCCCCCCCAAAAAAATTCCATTTTCATAAAAAAAAAATGTCCATTTTACTTAAATATTCCAGAAAATATTTTAAGAAAATCACATATTTTCCACATAATTGACGAAAATAAATGCATATTTTAATTAAATATTTGGCATTTTTAAATACATAAAAATCCGTTCCTTAGTTATAACATAGATTTGCAAAGAGCAAATTCAGTTTATACACTCAGTTTACAGACAAAAAATCCTGATGAAGGGCGAAAGCCCGAAACCGATCGATGACCACAAAAAGAAGCAGAATATCACAGTAAATATCTCTGATAATATCTATATTTTTTGTAAGACATAAGGTTACATTATAAATAAAATCAGCAATCAGATTGATGTATATTGATTTAACATATAAATTAAATAAATAAAGATTTACGCAGAAACGGATTAAAGTCTATCCGGGCCCGACATATTTTATGGTGGACCCTTCCTTAACTACATGCAATTACAAATAAATAATCCTATCGTACCCACAACAACAAAAAATTGTAATATTAGTTCATACAAAACATAAAATATTTGAATAGTAAATCAGCAAAATGCTCTAAAGCAGTACAGACACTGTATGGAGTGCGTAATCGAAATGAATATCACCAAAAATGTAAGAAATTATAATCTTGCACAAACTTGTCGCTAAAGGTTTATGAAATAAAAAGAATTTAAATAAGGTGGAAAAGAAATAAAACTTAGGCCTGGCCACTTCGGATTATAAAATAGTGAAATTAATTAATAAATTAAGGATATTATATATATCAGTTGTTTGTGAGCCCTACAGAATAGTCTCTAACAATATGTCACTGCATTTACAGCTAAATTTAATTTGCAGTTGTCAATGAAGAATAAAATATATTGTAGCAGATCTGCTTAGAGCAACTGAATGTTTTCTGATTTAGTAATACGTTTTTGCGGTTTACTTTTGGTAAAAAAATTACCTCTTCAATACAGAACAACAGAAGAAAAGTTAATTATTAAATCAGCAATTAACAAATAAACATAGTATTATAACAAGTTGATAAAAAACTAACCTCCACACCATCTAGCGGCTATGTTCAAAACGAGAAAGTTGCTACTAAGTTCAGTATTATGGATCAATACAAGATTCAAAACGGAGAGAGACCTCTGTTCGCTATGTACTCAACTATTTCTAACCTTCCTTACATATAACCTTAACATTTGTTTTTATTTTTTAAATATTTTTTTTATGACAGCAATAAAAAAACGAATTTAAATTTAAATAAGGATTCGATAGTCAGCCATTAAAACATCTACATAAATAACAAGTAGTATTTTGCAACTGAAACTAAAACTGCCTAACATATGTACATGGAATACATAAAATCAAAGTTCTCGAATGACACTGGCATGGTCTTCTTGCATGTATATATAAATTTAAAAATTAACTCTTGAAGGCAATAATTCGTTGAAAACATGAAGATAGGATTAAAAAACACAAACTCATTTTGAAGCTTTCAGCATTCTATTAAACAAAAATTTAAGCATAAAAGTATACAAAAAAACAGAAACAATTACTTAGATAATGCCAAGTAAAACTGAAACTTTTAATAAATTTATTGCTAAATATTTAACAATATTAAATTTACCAGCCAAGACATTGTAATACAGTAAGAGTTGAGAGCCACTGTAATACATTTTTATTAATGTCAACAAATAAATTTACTGAAAACAAAGTGTTGTCAATGAAATGTCTCAATTGACCCTAATTAAATTTCAATGACATTAAAAAATACCAACAAATCCGATCTCTTATAAACTGTAATGTAAATTGATAATAAAACCCCGAACATAAAAAATTAAAACTAATAACGTAGCTCAAGATGCTAAAGCTTCTAAGCTAAAGATGCTCAACAGAATTTTCTTTATTAAATGTCAAATTAAAAAAAATAAAGAATAATGCAAATAATTACAAAAGAGATTAGTCCAGAACTATAAGAAATATCTTGCAAGGTAATTCTTTCCCTTTCTATATAATTATGTTTCTGAATCTAACCAAAAATGTTCAAAAAGAGAAGATTTCATAAAAAGTAAAGTATCTCTAATAGTGTTTGCAAGTAAAAAGCAAAGTAACAGCAAATAAACACCTTCCACTGATAAAAATTCAATTACAATTGAACCAAATGGATAATAAATGTAAACATTTTTAGAAGCAAGAGAAGCACTTGTGATCACTTTAAAGTGAAGTAGGTAAACAGTTTATGCTAACAAAAAATAAATAAATAGTTTCATTGTATAATCCTAACAGAAACTGCTGTAAGAATGTAACACATAGGTTTCTGAGTAAAACGACAATAATTCTTAATAAAATCAAATAAAAACAACAAAAGTTATTTTAATTTGGTAACTTATTTTGTAGAGTGAAAGGGTATTTAACTATACGAAAAAGGAAGTTACTAAACATCAACTTTGAAAAGATTGTCATAAATAAGTTTAGACTGGTATAATATTTAGTTTCTATAAATTAATGATATTATTTTCAAAAGTGGAAGGCGGAAATTAAAAATGGCATCTGTTCAAAATAAAGGAATACCTGTTATCATTTGCAAAGCGCAACAGGCTGATCATATGTCATGAATTTTTAAACAATACCTACAAACAATATGAAAATGCGAACGGAAGAATAGTCTTAATTTTGTGTAAATTAAAATGAATATTAAAGTAAAAGCCATCTTTACTCTTAAAAACAACACTAAACTATTTCATATCTGTGAAAATTCAGAAAACTATTTTATTTATCTTTCTTTAATAATATGGTATCTATCAGGAATGTATTAAAACATCTTTTACTTATGCTATATTTGTGATTCATAACTTGAAAGTTAAGAGTTTTGCGATAAGAACAATGAAAGCCGGTTTATGACAGGATTATCAATTTGACATGTAACATATCAAACAAAATAGAAGGCTATAAGAATGGTATGAAATTTCCAAACAATATGGATTATTACAAAAATATAATAAATTTCAAGTAATGATTCCAAAATGGCCTAAACCTTAAAAGCAAACTAGTAAAAATACATTTAAAAAAGTACACATACAGAGGAGAAGCCGCTATGGGCGTAGTATCACTAATACTTGTTGAGTATTTATGTAACACAAACACAAACTCACCCGTTCATCAAGGAAACATCCATCACTAGTTTGAGCTTGTAAAAGTCCACGCGAAAAGTTAACAATTCGTACTTAGATAATACACTCTTAAAATCTAAACAAATGTTAGTAATTTCAAAGATGGACGCCACCCAAAGATATGGCTCCTTCCCAATGCTCCGCGCTACTCAACTATGTTGCCAACCGTAATTGATAAAGTAAATTATGTTGATTAAAAGAACAACACTCTGATGTCTGCAATTATAATTTATATTTTAAAAAATCTATATTAAAAATTATGATGACTGATAAAAAGTATAGAAAACCAAAATTACAGATATTTTATAAAAGTAAACAAATCGATAATTTAAGGGATGTTTGAAACCAATGACCATTCTATGGTAGTTTTTCTCTCCCTATGGTCATAAATTAATTTTATCACTGAATGTGCATTATATCAGCCGTGCACACCTTGCAAATTAGGAGCTAAACTGAAAGAATTTATGTTTTGTAAACATTGATAAAAATGACACCTTGAATACGCTATATGACCAATGATACAAATATGTCTTATCAACGGAGGATGTTCATGGTTTTTTTGTTAAATAAACAAAACGATGGATACTATATTAAAGAGAAATATGTATCATACCTAGTTAATATGTATCTTATTTTTTTGGTATGAAGATCGACCAAACATAAACGTAGAACCAGGGATACAAGGAAAAAATGATATCTGACGCATAATTAGAACATTTAAAGATAATTCATCTCACGAGATAGCTCAATAAAAATAAGTTTATAATTTTGAATAAAATGTTTTCGAGAAAGTTAACGTATATAGAAGATAAGTCACTTGGCTTAACGTTAAATTCAGTAATTTGTCAGAGGAAATTAAAATATAATTTTTATTTTATTTTTTCTGGAAAGCCTTGTGTCATTGAAATAATTAAATATTTAACCTACCTTTACACCTCACTGGATGACACAAACATGAAAGAACTATGACGATGAAGGAAAATCCGAAACCGGTGAGAATTAATGAAAAAAAACATGCTATGATTGATAAATTCCCATCTGATAATAAATTTGGGGAGATCTTTCAAATAATACTGTATAGCATACTACCAACAATATAATGTAGGTAAACTTTCATGATGAGAAATTCTTCCTATATCAAAAGCAAGCTAAGTAATTGTCGAAAGTATAGAGATAAAGGCAAAAGAAGTAACTTGGTGAGATAGTAATCTGGACTTTGCTTCTGATTATTAATCTCTATCTAGCTTATACATGAATCAGAGCACTGGAAAAAAGGACGATTTCCATTTTAATTTATTTTTCAGGGAACGCAAAACTGTACAGTTATCAATTGACTCTAGCGTCAACTTGATGATTTATGTTTTAATAATCATAGGCAAAATGACAGGTATTTGTTGTAAAAGGCAGTGAAATGTCCGATTAATAATTAGCTTAAAACTCAAATTTAAATGAACTTACTCTCTTCTGACAGTTTTAAGGAATTATTCTACCTTAATATTTGGTTTTAGTAATTTTTTAAGATTAGATAGTTAACATTGGTTTTCATAATAAAACGCTTTTCTTGGATTTTTGAACTTTAAATAATATATGTTATTATTTGTAATTTTTAATTAAAGCGGGTCAATATGATCCCCGCCTTGATGGTCATCGGGAGCCTTCTCAGTGTACCGCCTTCCTTCGAAGAGTACTCTCTTTCTTTAAATTCTGGTGGGAATTTTCATGTCTTCACGCGACAATTAAGATATTTCCATAAGATAGTACTTTAATCTCATCAAAGTCTCATTTGTCTCAAAAGTTCTTTAAATTATTTACACAGCGTGCATACACAAAAAGTTTACAATTTCATTTTTACAAGATAAAATTCAATTTTAATTAAAGCAAAATTATGCAACTTCGCGTACGTTTCAGATTGTGAACCAAATGAATTTTTAGATAGTGCTGTATCGTGAGGAATCCGTTAGTAAATATATCAATGTTTTAAATAAATGATTTCTTTTTATTATATTGAAATTTCAAATGCAGCTAGCTACCTTTGAAAGAATTCTTACAATGAAATACTCTTGATATAACATTATTTATAGAGAAATCAATAAAGGTTTCTTATCTAAATAAAATAACATGATTTTTAAAGAAATTTGAATTCGTAATCCCAATCGAATTTTTCAAAATCGATTATGACAAGCAATAAGTGAGGTATGTATTTACCTTTTCTGTATAAAATTAGATTGAGATCGCTAAATACATATTAAAGAAAATTTGTTTTACAATTTTAACTTCGTAATTTCATAAGCTAAGACAAAACATATTTAGAATGTAAACCTTCCAGAAACCTTCCTCCTCTAAAGTACTTGCTTATGTCTCAGATTGTTAGGTTATAGCTAATGTATTGTCTATTCTGTAAGCACTACCAAGAAAGCATTAAGTGAAATATACTATTTAAGTGTCGTATATTTCGGCTTTAAGGATTTCAAAGAAAGGTTAGTTATTAAGAAGTTTTATTCATGTTGGCAAAAAGAGTTACAGTGCAAGACATTGTTCTAATTTTTTATGTGAGTCTACTCAAAATATTTTTCATTTAGAAATAATTTTGGTATTGTTATATTAAGATGGGGAATACTATGACCGCAGCCCAGGTAGTTGCAGTCAAGATTACCGGAGTAGGGCCGAAAGAAAAAGATAATCTCTGGGACCCGACATTTTCACCAGAATATAGTATTCCTCCTGAATGTCCGCTCCATATCAAGGTATGCCCATGTTTAGAATTAGTTGGTACAGTCTCAGTCAGAGAGGTAAAATTAGTTTTTTTTTATTTTGCAGAATGTTCGAGGATGCTCTGCTTCTGATGAGGTTAACCCTTTAAATATGGTGAGAATAATCTAAATTTTTGTAAAAATTTAAGTATTCATTGATATATTTACTATCAACGCATCTTACAATTTTTATTTAAAATACAATTGCATATATTTGTGTGGTAAAAATTTTCTTCTTCTATTGGAAGTTTATATATTTTTGTTTAGGAAATACTTTATTATATTGTTAAATTTTCTCTCACGGTAAGAGAGTATTTTGTAAAAAGAAATAAATGGATACTAATTTCATTATATCTTTTGGAGTTCACTATCCTTTTGAAAGTGTAGGAGTTATCTCATTCAAAACTTTTCTATTCAGGAAAATACGATTCAGGAAAAAATATTTTTGATAACTCCTGATTTCCAAAAGAAGTTATTTTTGCCATTTTGACATAAAATGCTTCTGCATAAATATTAAAAACATGCTTAACTAGTATATAACCACATAAATGAATTCTATTGTACGATTTTGCTTCGTTTATTCATAAAGCTTGGAAGACACATTTAAAGTTAATCTTATATTTTTGGCTTAACTCCTACTGGATAACTTCAGTTAATTAGGTTCCTGATAATAAAGTAAGTCATTTATATCTGAAATTTTTTTTTATTGTACACAGATGCCGCCTCCTAACCAACAACCTTCACCTGGCCAACCATTTCCATTGCCTACGAAAAGAGAAATGTCATCAATACCGAAAGCAGCTCCACAGTTTGAAGGTGATAATTTCTGGGTTTATCCTTCACAGCAGGTAGTTACAGTTCCTCCCTTCCAAAAAAGTAAACTACATTATGCTCATTATATTTGTTCTAGACTTTTCACAAATCGTATTTTCCAGATGTTCTGGAATGCAATGTTGAGAAAAGGTTGGAAATGGAAGGATGATGATCTCTCTCCGAAGGATATGGATGACATTATTAAAATACATAACGCGAATAACGAGCAAGCTTGGAAAGAGGTAATTATAGTCATTCATATTATTGTAACATTGCTCTATAACAAGATTCTATCGACTAAGGGAATGCGACTGCTAGGATTATAGACCATAGGTAAGGGCTCCATATGTATGTGGGATTTGGGAACAATGCATATAGTGAAAGACCGTTAGCTATAAACAACAATTTAATAGTTTCGAATAATACCCGTCAACTATAACAACCACCGGTTAGTCTCCCACATGTATTTGCTCTACAAGGGTGGTTAAGTTACGAATAACCGGCATGGTAGCAAATCTCGTGCTTACGCCCTAACCGTAGGGTGAAAATGAAAATATTTTTACTTATATGTTGAGTTCCATCGAGTGATATTCATGAAATACTTCTTGCGACATATCTAGTAACAGTTGTTAAATATTAAGATTATGGTGCAGTATTTTATAGCTACTCAGAAGAGCAGAAAATTATTTATAATTTCATTTAAAACAAATTTGCAAAAAAGTTTTTATTTTAGTAGGCGAATAGTTAGATGTTGACGAATATAGGAAGTGACTGAAAACTCAGATCCTCTGCCAATACCAAAAGAACTATCACGACCTCAGTTAATATCCATTTTCTGTATTTTGCATAGTGCTTCTAAAGTACTTGTGTGTGTGTGTGTACTGATGTAATTGTGTAGTATGTGAACTTCTATACTGAAGAGTAAAAGTGCGGCTCTGCACCCGAAGTAATTGTACACATTAATTACTCTCCAACTCGTAAATATATTATATATTTTTTTAATGCCTATGAATTTTTTAAATGTTTGTTGCAGTTTTACTTTTTGTTTTGTAAAGTTTATTTTCATATTACCTTGTGCCGGCTACCCACATTGAAATTTGTATGAATTAAAAATCAAATTATTAAATAATTATTTTTCAGTAATTTTTATATTTCTGAATTTAATCAGTTTTTAATAAGGTGTAATCCTGCATCCATTTATTTTATATCTTGTATAATTATATTTTAATGTTCCTTTTAATCTCTGCCATGATGGCAGCAGTGAGAACGGAACGCGGAGTTATCTTGCACGTGCTAAAAATATTGTGATGTCAATGATGTAACTAAGTGATTATTAATAATAAATAAGTAATTTTTTGGATTACTAATTTGTGCTTGAGTGTGAATAAACCTGAGGCCCATAATTAGTGACCCCAAATTGTGATTTAGAACTGTGAAAACAAAAATCAATTCTAATAAACAGTTAACCAGACAGGGTTCTTTTTTACTTGTGAGTCAAAACATTATTAATTATAATAAAATAACAAAACAAATAACATGCCTTTAGATAAAAAACCAATAGACATAGAAAAAACAGAACTTGATAGGGTTAGTGTTAAAATTCCTCCTTTCTGGGCAGATAAACCAGAAGTATGGTTCTGTCAGGTAGAAGCTCAATTCCAATTAGCAAATATAAGAAGTGAAACAACAAAATTTAATTACCTGTTAGCTCAATTAGATTTAAAATTAGTTGAAAATATATGGGATATCATCTCTAGTGATGAAAATAATAAATACTCAAAAGCCAAAGAACGGCTTCTAAATATATTTAAGGAAAGTGAGCAAAAACAAATAAAAATACTCGTTAGTAATCTCGAACTAGGAGATATGAAGCCTAGCCAGCTCTTACGGAAAATGCAATTGCCAAAACTGACATATCGGATAAAGTGTTAAAAACCCTTTGGATTGACAAATTACCAACAGATATACGAAATATTCTAACAATTTCTGAGGGTGATTTCACAAAATTAGCCCAAATAGGCGATAAACTGTGGGACATGATACCTACTTCACTTGATGAAATAGCCCCAAATACTCACATAAATTAATCAATTTTAAACGAATTATGCCAACGGATTCAGGCTCTTGAAATAGAAATAAAAAATAAATCTAGAAGTAGAAGCCGAAGTCGGGGACGACCCAGATTTAATGCTAATGGTAAATACTGTTACGGCCATTTTCGGTACGGTAAAAACTGTAGACCAGAAAAATGTAATCCAAATTGCAAGTGGAATGAGCTGGGAAACGCGAAGAGGCAGACGTAGCCAACTGCGACGCCAATCACTCTACAGGCCAACAAAATCGTCTTTTTATTAAAGATCGACATTCTGGATTGAGGTTCCTGGTTGACAGCGGAGCTGATATCTCCGTTATTCCAGCATCAAAATATGGTACCCAAAGAATCACAAAATTTAAATTATTTGCCGCTAACGGCTCTGAAATTTCTACCCATAGCATTAAAGTACTCCAAGTAGATTTAGGACTTAGAAGACTTTTTGAATGGCCTTTTCACGTAGCAAAAGTTTCAAAAGCTATTTTAGGATCGGATTTCCTCAAAACTTTTGAACTTTAATAGATTTAAAAAACAAAAAGCTTATTGACAATAAAACAAAATTAACTGTTATTGGCTCACTCGCTCAGATATGTACTCAAGATACAATTAGTTCATTCAATATTACAAATAAGTATGCACAGCTTTTAAAGAACTATCCAGACTTAACAAAACCAAAATTAGTGCCCTCGTCAGAAATTAAACATGACGTCAAACATTATATATTAACATCTAGTGGACCTCCGGTTTATTCAAAACCTCGTCATTAGATCCCAAAAAATTAGTGATTGCCAAAAGAGAGTTTCAGTTCTTGTTGAATCATAATATCGTTCAAACTTCTAAATATCAATGGGCAGTCCTATTCGTATGACCACTAAGAAGAACGGGCAATGGCGAGTATGTGGAGATTATAGGCGACTCAAGATCGAACGATCCCTGACCGCTATCCAATCCCCAGAATTGATGACGTAAATAGTATTTTCGAAGGAAAAACAATTTTTTCAAAAATTGATCTTCATCAAGTCCTTTATCAGATCCCTTTAGCACAAGAAGAAAAAGCAAAATCAGCAGTCATCACACCATTTGGTCTATTCGAATTCAATTTTATGCCGTTTGGTCTGAGAAATGCGCCTAGCACACTTCAGCGTTTTATAAATAAGTGCTACAAGACCTCGATTTTTGTTTTTCTTATTTAGACGACATTCTTGTTGCATCAAAAAACGAAGAAGAACACCAAAATCACCTAAGAATTCTTTTTGATAAACTCCATCAGTTTGGCTAAGACTAAACCTTGGAAAATCGAGTTTTGGAGAGACTGAAATTGAATTTCTAGGACATCTTATAACCCCCCAAGGAACAAAACCCGATCCTAAACGAGTTGATGTCATCTTAAACCAGAAACTTCCTAAAACAATAAAAGAATTAAGAGCTTTTTTAGGAATGATTAATTTCTATAGAAGACATTTGCGACGCGCAGCAGATGATCAATTTCTTCTTAATGAATATCTAAAAGGATCACACAAAAACGATAATGGACTGATTGAATGGACGGAGCCAGGTCGGATGCAATTTGAAAAATGCAAACAAGCCCTCGCCAACTCAGCACTTCTATCTTGTCCAGGTAAAGATAGTCAATTAGCGTTATTTGTAGATGCTTCTGACTTCGCTATAGGAAGTGCCCTCTGTCAATTAGAAAACGATTGGAAACCTATATCATTTTACTCAAAAAAACTTAATGATTCTGAGAAGCATACAGTACATATGACCGTGAACTTCTTAGTATATATCTTTCTATAAAACATTTCAGATATTTTTTAGAAGGCCAACATTTCCTTGTATTCACAGTCATAAACCTTCAATTTTCGCGTTCAAACAGCAAAATTAGAAAGCCTCCCCCAGACAACTGCGCCAACTGCAATATATTTCTCAATACACAACCAATATTCATCACATAAGTGGAAAAGATAATATCGTTAGATACTCTGTCGCGCATCCAAGAGATTTCTGAAATCGACTACGAAAAAATTGCTCAGAGTCAAGCAAATGACAAGGAATTGAAAAACCTTATTGAGACAGGTGATACTCTAAAATTTAAGCAATACAACCTACCATCAAACACAACCTTGTGGTGCGACATCTCCACCTCAAACATCAGGCCGTATATCCCTGAAAATTTCAGAAAGCAAGTTTTCCGATATTATCACAATATGGCTCATCCTGGTGTAAAACCGGCAATAAAACTACTATCCTCAAAATGTGTGTGGACTGAACTTAAGAAAGACATACGAGACTGGACAAAAGCCTGTGACGCCTACCAATCAAGTAAAGTCTCCAGTCGTACATACTCTCCTCTTCAGACATACCTAACAATTGATGCACGTTTCTCTGTAATACACATCGACTTGGTCCGTTACCACTAACCGATGACAATGTGTACTCTCTTAACATGTATAGTCCGTTCTACAAGCTGGACAGAAGTAGTTCCATTAAAAGACATCCGTGCAGAAACAGTAGCACAGGCGTTCTATAATAACTGTATCACTCATTTTGGAGTGCCTTTGCAAATTGTGTCAGACCAAGGTCGACAATTCCAGTCTGAGTTGTTCCGTTCACTTGCCTCAATTTGTGGAGCAAAAATGGTGCGAACAACTGGATACCATCCTCAATCAAATGGAAAAATAGAGAGGTTCCACAGAACCTTAAAGAATGCCATTCGAACCCACTCGAAGGTGAAATGGACCAGTGTCCTTCCAAGTATACTTTTAGGCCTTCGCTGCACACTTAGGGAAAACACAAATTCAACTATAGCTGAGATGGTCTACGGAACTACTTTGAACTTACCAGGTGACTTTGTAAAACAACAAACAGACGGACCTTTAGAAAACTTACCGACCTTTGTAAATGATCTAAAACGTTACATGATTAACTTAAAACCAACACCTAATCATCATAAGACCTCAAAGACTTCTTTTATACATAAAGACTTACAGACCACTTCACATGTTTTCCTTCGAATTGACAGAGTTAAATCTGCCTTAGAGAAACCTTACGAAGGGCCATACCAGGTTATTCGAAGAGACAAAAAATTTTACGCTATAAAAGTAAGGAACAATGACGTCACTGTATCAATCGACCGCTTAAAACCGGCTTACTCCCTAAGAAAAGAAGATTCATCAAGTACAAGTGACGACTGTCCTCACTCTGTCACATCACCACCACAACCTTCACACAACCAACATACTAAATCAACAGACCAAGATAAATCCACAAAAAGTAAACGCACTACCATTTCAGGATGAGTCATCCGTCCTCCTCTGCGTTTTCAAACATAAGAGATAATTTCGTAACGAAGTTACTAGGAGGGGAGTGATGTGCCGGCTACCAACATTGAAATTTGTATGAATTAAAAATCAAATTATTAAATAATTATTTTTCAGTAATTTTTATATTTCTGAATTTAATCAGTTTTTAATAAGGTGTAATCCTGCATTCATTTATTTTATATCTTGTATGATTATATTTTAATGTTAATTTTAATCTCTGCCATGATGGCAGCAGTGAGAACGGAACTCGGAGTTATCTTGCACGTGCTAAAAAATATTGTAATGTAAATGATGTAACTAAGTGATTATTAATAATAAATATGTAATTTTTTTGGATCACTAATTTGTGTTTGAGTGAGAATAAACCTGAGGCCCATAACCTGATCATATTCTCTCTCCGCTAAAAGCTTCTGGACAGTCAAAAAGCGCTTCAGTTTAATTCTTATGTACCACACATTGTTTTGCACCCTCTTAAGTTCAGTTATCCAAATCGATGCACTCCTTACGTTTTTCTGGTTTTTCATCTTCTAGACTCCTTACGTTTTTCTGGTTTTTCATCTTCTAGACTCCTTACGTTTTTCTGGTTTTTCATCTTCTAGACTCCTTACGTTTTTCTGGTTTTTCATCTTCTAGACTCCTTACGTTTTTCTGGTTTTTCATCTTCTAGACTCCTTACGTTTTTCTGGTTTTTCATCTTCTAGACTCCTTACGTTTTTCTGGTTTTTCATCTTCTAGACTCCTTACGTTTTTCTGGTTTTTTATCTTCTAGACTCCTTACGTTTTTCTGGTTTTTCATCTTCTAGACTCCTTACGTTTTTCTGGTTTTTCATCTTCTAGACTCCTTACGTTTTTCTGGTTTTTCATCTTCTAGACTCCTTACGTTTTTCTGGTTTTTCATCTTCTAGACTCCTTACGTTTTTCTGGTTTTTCATCTTCTAGACTCCTTACGTTTTTCTGGTTTTTCATTTTTAAGAATTAGTTCGATTTTAGATGATTTTCAATTTTTTTACATACTTAAATAATTATCCGGCCTGTTTGAGATGGTTACATCAGTGAATATAGAACGGTCCCAGTAATCTTGCTTCGTCGTTTTTAATCCCCTCAGGTAGATAGTAATGGTGTTGTTTTGTCGCAAAGCTTATGTTTTAAGACCAGATTCTCAGGTATAGAGCTGTTATTTGTTTATCCATCCAAAAAGTCCATTTCAACCTACAACTTGCTAATTGCTAAATTATTTCGGGCCCACTTTACCTCTTTGCCATTATATTCTTTAACGGAGGTGTCCTTTACGAAGTACTTTGCAGTGCATAATTACATTAAGTATACTTTATTTTGGATTTGCAAGTCAGATAAAGCAGAAAATCTGGAACACTTGCTGTATATGTCTGGTATATGATGTATTTAGAGACCTATTTCATATTAATGTAAATAATATAATGTAAATTTAATGTAGTATTATGTAATATATAGTAAATAGTTGCGTGTAATAATAATATATAAATATATTTAGATTATGATAGCGAACTTTATCTTACAATAAATCAGTAATCCCTCAACATTCGCGATTTTGAGATTTGCGAGTCTCGGTTATTCGCGAATTGATAAATGTGTCTGTTTTCTACATTCGCGTTTCGAATATTCGCGAATTTACGGAGCGTAAAGGAAATCCCAGAATTTATGCTTCAAAAAACATGTAATGGTTTGTACATATATTATTTTTCTTAATCTGTTTTTAACTGACCTGTCTACACCTGCTAGTTTTCATCATATTAACACAACATAATAAACAAACAAAAAAATTTTTTTTTTTATGAAAACAATTTTATTTTATTACATACACATATGTACTATTTTTTAGTTGTTTACTTCAAAGGAACGCCCGCCGCAAAAAGAACCAACATGTGACATAATAAGATATAACACCTGTAGAGTACATTTTGTGTACTCAACTAAACAGTTCTTAAACTCGCTGCTAGTTCAAACTTATTCTTTTTTTCTAACTTTATTGACCATTTTCTTATTTAATATACATATATTTCTCTTTTTTAATTTTGATTTGTCATTTGTAACCTTTTGACGTAGGCGCAGAGCACTGGGCGGCCCCGCTGCTTCAGTTGTTCTCACAAACTGAAGATTTCGGTAGTTTGCATCTTAATACTACTAAGAAGCACTTCTGACTTCTTTGTGTTTACGTACTTAAATCTAGTCAGTTTTACATAAATCTACCAACTACCAACAAAGTTTACCTTCGCTAGAGTCCTCTTTCGGAAGGGGTTTGCGATATTATTTTCCTTCTAGTACTTAAGATATAATGTACAACACTGTAGCAAACACGACATAAATATCTTTATTTTAATTGCATAAATTAATAGTTTACAGAACACACAATTATTACTAACTGATGAAAATTAATCCCCTTTTTTTTTTCTTTTTTTTTTTTTGTTCACCACACATGACCCATAAGTATTTTTTTTATTTATTTATTTTTTTTTTTTGAAACCTTACACGGCCAGCTGGGTTCCGGTATACTGTTATGTCGGCTACAAACAAAGGTTGTAAAAGAGTTAAAAAAGTTGATGTGCACTGAAGAAATTAAAGTGTTGGATAAGTTGTCTTATGGTGAATCCACCTCATCAGTGGGAAGATTTTTTGGAATAAATGAATCTACTGTGCGATCAATAAAAAAAATGAAAAAGCTATAGGAAAGTATGTATTTAAAAGTAGACCTCAATCGTCGAAAATGGTGAGTCAAGTAAGAGTTACCTCTCGAAGAGGCGGGAAAAGGCATTGATTTATGGATTGAAGATGCTCTTAAAAAAAAAATCCCTCTCTAAGAGGGATAATCCATTTTTTATGGATAATCCCTCTCTTGCTTGATAAAAGAAAAGGCTAAAAGATTGTTTGAACATTTTAAGGGCCAAAAAGACAGTGAATCAGAGTTTAAGGCAAGTAAAGGATGGTTTGAAAAATTCAAAAAAAGGTACAGTTTACACAGTGTTAAGTTAGTTGGTGAATCAGCATCAGCAGACCATGTTGCAGCAGGAAAATTTCCGGAAGAACTTCGAAAACTTATTCAGAAGAATAGATATGTACCGGAACAGGTTTTCAGCGCAGACGAAACAGAGTTTTTTTGCAAAAATGTCGAGTAGAACGTTTTTATCGAAAAATGAAAAATCAGCACCAGGATTTAAAGCAGCAAAGGACCGATTGTCAATCCTTCTATGCGCAAATGCATCAGGAGATTGCAATATTAAACCAATGCTGATTAATAGATCACTGAATCCTCGATCATCAAAAGGCAAAGATAAAACGCTATTACCAGTTTTTTGGCGAGCAAACAAAAAAGCATGGGTTACAACCTCATCATTTAGTGATTGGTTTCACACTGCTTTGCCAGTTATAGCGAAGTTATATATCGATTCTAAAAATATTTCATTCAAAGTTCTTTTGATAATTGACAACGCTCCAGGTCATCCAACAGATTAAATCACCGTAACATTGAAGTTTAGTTTTTGGCCACCAAAAACCACCTCTTGACCAGGGCGTTGTTTTTGTTGCTTTTAAAGCATATGATACCCGTCCATCATTTCAGCGAATCTTTGAGGCTATAGAACAAAATTCAAGTTTTGATGTGACTAATTGCTGGAAAAATTTCACTCAAAAGTGTATTACAAACACACTACCAAACTAGTATAAATGACATCTATGCATATATATACCACACACACATACATACCCACTCACAGACGTGAATATGTATGTATATTATATATGCTCATAAAAAAAAAATCATCTTTGTTAAATGCATCACTTTTGTTAAATTGTAACCTGTACAACTAAATTTTCTTCTTTCCCCGATTAAAATACACATTATTTGCATGATATATTTAAAATCTCCTACCGTGCCCTATCAAAAATATCTTTACAAATGCCACCACATCTCTCTCAACATATTCTTAATGTAATTTAAATATAAATTAATATCATTTAAAATAAGCATGATAAATAATAACGCATACATTTGATTTCCATTATTATTTATTTTAATATCTTCTCCAATTTGCTGTTTATTGCCAACCTTCTTACATATCAATTTACTTACATATTCTCTTGTATTAACCCTGCTTCTATTTAACATTTATTTCTTACTTGTACAAGCTTTTCACTGTCCATAAACTTTGCATTCCTTTCTTTGAAATTCATCCATTAATTGCCTTTCCTTAAAATTTATCTACTCTTATCAGTACAGCTTACTCCTGAAATAACTTATCCCTCCCCCACCCTAACAAAAATGACTTGATAAAACACTGAGCATGCTTAATTAACAACCCTCTTAATATTTAGTTATAAAGTATTCTTTAAAACATGCTATTTATTATACACTATTTTCTAATGCCTAATCACAATTTATAATAATTTCACTTTGTCATGAAACACACACACATAGTAACATAACCTTATAACCTTCCCACATATATACAACCAATAAGTGTGAGTCTGCAGAAACATTTCGTTGAAGTGAACTTTCTACAAGAACTTGGTGAATTTGCCCTGACGATGGATGAATATCCGAAACCGGTCAGGAACAAAACCAGTAGGCATGCTACGACGGATAAAATGCCGGATAACAACAATTAATGCCTGCTGGATAACATTATGGCTCGATATAGTGAAAAGTCCCTCAGTTTCAACAGTTCCTAAGTTATTTGAGGAAATTGTTGAAATAGGTCATCAAATAGGAGGTGATGGTTTCATAGACTTGAAAAACGACGATATAGAAGCCACCTTATAGAAGAGCAGTTGAATTCTCACAATGAAGATTGAAATGAAAATGATTTAGCAGAAATTCTCGCCCAGAATGAGATAGAAGATATTCAGCAAGAGATGACGAGGACCATAAATCGGAAATTAACTTATCCGATATCAAAGAAATAAAGCCTCATCGAGCGTTGATCGATAAAGCAATCGATATTGGCCCCGATATGCAAAGAAGCATTCATTTTAAAAGAAAAGAGGAGGCCATGTCGACATAATATGAAGTATCAAAGCAGCTAGGAATAAAAGTAAAGCAAAAATCCATAACTGACTTTTTTCCACATCAAAAAATATGGACTTGGATACGTAGTTACCTAATACCGCATGTTAAATTACATTTTATTATTATTATTTTTTTTTTTTAATAATTTTGATTATTATGTATTTATTTATTAAATAATTAATTATTGCTTTAACATAATTTTGTTCACGTGTAAATATACAGCTATAACTAGTTTTTTTTTTTTTTTTTTTTTTTTTACACTCAAGAACATAATCCTCACTTTATCATTAAATATAGTTCTTAACATTCGCGGATGTTTTTGAGAACATAACCCTCGAATACATTGATCTATTATTTCTTAGCAAATGTATCGAGGGGTTATATTGATCTATTATTTCTTAACAAATTTATTAAAACTTGAGTAATGTAACTAAAAATGAATGATTAAACTTTCTTCTGCTATTTGTGCATCCGCTTTTTTTGTATTTGTGTAATTTTATTATACTGTAATAATAATAATTGTATTTAGATGCTTGTGTGTGCATATTTGTATTTTTCTGAACTGTTTATTAGTTGCTATGATTTACGAATATGATTTAATATAATATGGAAATTCAGGTTGATTTTAAACCAGATCATCACGTCATCGAAGTAGGCCATTTGCTGATTAGCTGGTTGCATATCGTCCCACCTGGGTTCGTGCGGATGTTTCTCATCACACCTTCCATTACGAAGTTAAAAATGGTTGGAGCTGGTAGGTTACTATGCCTTATACCACAGCCCACAGTACCACATTAGTCAATCTATTCAGTACTTTAACCCGACACTTGGTACCTTCGAGAGTCATTCGACACAGGCGAATTAATTTCTTGGGTATTTCAAATTGTATAATATCTTTAAAGATCTAGACCTCTCTACACTGTCATATGCCTGTTCTAGATCTACAAATAAATGATGCAGGCTAACATTATACTCATTGATGTTATCAACTGCCGATCGGTCTCTTCGGAATCCACTCGTCCACTTCTTTTTCCATATAAGGTGCTATTCTCTTATTTAATGCAATGGAGAGAATCTTATAGGCTGTAGTTAATAGGGCAATACCCCTATTATTTCGCACTTCAGCTTATCTCGTTTTTTGTAGATCGGGCAGATAGCTGCAACGCTCCACTCCTCTGGCATTTTTTCTTTCGTCCAAATTTTATATATAATTTCATACAGGTCATCCCACAATTTTTCTCCTTCGTATTTAAGGATCTTTGCATTCACTCCATCAACTCCTGGTGCTTTATTATTCTTCAGGCCATGAATAATCTCAATAACTTTCTCTTTTCTGGTGGGACATGCTCATCATTAAAATCTTCTTCTTCAGAGAGCACACATCTTCAACCATCATCTCGACCTCTGTACTCCTAGGATTAAGTAATTTTTCAAAATATTGCTTACATATTATTAATAGCGTTAATAAAGTGACAAAATCTGTATTTAGTTTTATATAAACAATTTATATTTGTTGCAGCTTCTTCATTTGGATATTATATGATATTTTGCAAAAATGAAATAACAAAGAGAATAAAACTAGAATCTTTTAATTTAATCGCTTATCTACATAACTTGAAACTTTTTGTGCAGGTTTTAAAGTGGGAAGCTTTACACGCACGTGAATGTTGCGCCCCAAAACTGAAGAGCTTTGGTGGAAAAGCAACAGATTATTCGCCAAGAGCTAGAATAAGACAGATGATGGGGTCAGTAACTTTTCATTTTGCTATATGGTTATTTGTAACACTCCACTACAGTTAATTGTTTTATTTTAGGTATGAGCTACCCTTTGACAGACATGATTGGATAGTTGATAGATGTGGTAAAGAAGTGAGATATATTATTGACTACTACGATGGTGGCAGCGTCGGACCAGACCACAGGTTCGCCATATTAGACGTTAGGCCTGCAATGGATTCTTGGTCTAATATTTGGGATAGAATGAAAGTTAGCTCTTTTATTTTCTGAACATTTAAGTGTTATATATATTGTCATGGTCAAAATTAGTATTGCATAACTTTGAATGATGAAAGTACTCTCTCGCCACATTAGTACCACCAGTATTGCGTATCAGTAGTAAATGTTGAATGAAGACTACTGGTCAGTTTGGAGGCAGAAAATATAGACTTTAAAAGCTTACACTGAAATGAAGATGGAAGTTTTCTTTTCTATGCCATAACTTCGGCTATTCAGCCATTCCGCGCGGCCAGTATGAAAAGGCTGTGCTGGCAACTGATGTTGTTTAGTTGGATATCCAGAAAGCACGTGAGAACAGTCTCGACAACTTCACACACACACACACACACACACACACACACACACAATTAATGTGGAAGTGGAATGAAGCTTTCATTATGAGCTAAATTAAATTACTAAAATGCTAAATCAAGGAAACTTTCTTTATACGTATTTGCAAAAATAGAAGATATGAATTATTTTTATCACATTAAGGAAATGGATAAAGATCCTTAATAATGTGTAGTGAAACTGTGTAAGAAATTTAAGAAGATTCAGTGAAGAAATAAGCTCATCCGGCATTGAGAATTTTCCTATTAAATTTTAATCTTTTTTAATCAAAACAAGATTTGATATTTAAAAAAACATTATGATTACTTATAAATCGTTTTCAGCAAAATCTACCTTATCACAAAGAAAATTCACTGTTTCTTTGTGCATTTATGTGTCCAAAACACATCATTATGTAACGTTTTACCTAACGTTCATTGAATTTTCTTGCAGTTCAGATAGGAAGTCTCTAAATCAACTTGATTTGTATTTATTGGTTGTTGTGATTGTTCCGCAGAGCTGGAAGTGCAATAGGATCCAAAGAAGAGTGATCCTGTCTCTCACTCTGCTTTGGATCCCTTTCTTCGGATCCGACCACTCTCTCTCTCTGCTTTGGATCCTATTACAAAAGCAGCAGAGATATTGTCCGTGATAGCCTGGTTCTTTTTGAGGTCATCGACCGGTTTCGGGCGTTCGCCAATCATCAGGATGTTTTTTGTTAAGCAGTGTAATAACACAGACTTGCATAATGCTCTGGTTTTAAAATGTTTTTGTTAGAACCTAACTAGGTTAAGGGGGGTATTGAACCTGAGTGGGAAAACACATGTTTCGGTCTTTAAAGGGGCATATTGTTCCCTTTAAAAATGGAAACTCCAACAAGTGGGGATGTGTAACTTAAACTACGTTTTTTAAAGATTTATTTGATAATTAATTATTTATTTATTTATTTATCTTACTATTTCATTTATTTATTTATAACAGAACGAAAGAATACTGTGTCAACCATGGGCTACTGTTAAATAGTTACTGACAAGAAATGACACAATACGAGCTGAATGATCGTAAGTAGTATAGCTAAATAAATATGTTGTTGAACTATATAAGCAAGTATTTTGATAATTACGCATTCCATTCCACATTTCACCTTTCATAATTCACACACACCATCCATGCACGCATGTACACTTAATTATGGGGTCTTTACATGCTAACTATAACAACGAGCATAAAATGTTACCCCGAACTCCTCTTTCAGTTTTGATACGTAAGTTTCTTCCATATTTTGTACGAATATTTCTGATAGGATAGCTGACGTGGGGTGCCCTATTCCCAGGCCATCAGTGGCAAGGTAGAACATCTTGTCAAATCTGAAGTAGTCTGTTCCTTTGTGATTTGTATTAAGTTTGTAAGTTGGTGAATGAAGTCTGTACTCAGGCTCGTTTAGACTTGTTATATTTAGGCATGTAAAGGACCCATATTTAAATATGCATGGTACGAGGATAGTGTGTGTGAAATAGGAAAGGTGAAATGTGGAATGGAATACGTAATTATCAAACAACTTGCTTATATAGATTAATTGTTCAACAACATAGTTATTTATCTATACTATCTTACGATTATTCAGCTCATATTTTGTCATTTCTTGTCAGTAACTATTTCCAGCAGCCCACGGCTTTCATAGAGTTCTCTCGCTCTGTTATAAATAAATAAAATAGTGAGATAGAATGGGTAATTAATTATCAAGTAAATCTTCAAAAAACGTTGTTTATGTTGCACATCCCACTTTGTTGGATGTTTCAATTTTTAGAGGGAACAGTATGCCCCTTTAAAGACCGAAACATTTGTTTTCCCACTCAGGTACCAACACTCCTCTTAACCTAGTTATGTAGGTCCTAACAAAACATTTTTAAAACAAGTGTATCAACTAAATTTGCTCTGCTCAAGTCTATGTTATCACAATGTTTGACAAAAAACATCCTGATAATGGGCGATGGCCACAAAAAGAAGCAGGCTATAACGGAAAATATCTCTGATGTATTTATTGGTTTTTTGCAGCTGCTTAGCCAAGTAGTCTTTAGTGCAAGGGGGCTAGGTCACATTTCTGTGAGAGCTTCATTTGTTTTTGACCCAGCACTGTAAGTAACAAGTTAGAAAGTTACGGAAGCTATAGTTATGTTAGATCTGTAAGGGGTATAATTTATAAAGGCATGCAATGTGAGTGAATGTTGGGGAGTTATCTGTGTAAGTATTGTTAGGCTGAAAACCTTAGAGATGCCAAGATCACTGAAGTTGGCTATAAATTATCAATTAGTAACTGACATTATTCAATAACCATAAAGTGTTTTGCCTTGTAGTATGTGTTACATGTTTTCATTTAGACACTTTAAGAATTAATGCATATGGTAACATATGAAATAAGGGAAGATTCTTCTCGACTGTTCTTAAATGATGAATAAGGATTGTGAAATTCGGTCTTTTTTTTTTTTAAATATTCCTAAAATATACATAGTTTTAGTTTCTTAAGTTCTACATAAGTTTAAGTTGTCATGTTTTGAAGATTTTTTTAACATTTCTTATTTTTATGTAAGTAAACAAAAAAAATTGATAAATTAATCTATATATTTTATTTTTTTAAAATCTGTTTTTTTTTGTTTCTTGATTTTGTCTTTCTAAAAAGAACCCGTTGTATTTGTATGCTGTAGGCCTTGATAAAAACAATATATTTGTCGAAACGTTTTTCGTTTTTTTATTAAAAAAAAGAAGACAGAATTTCATAATACTTATCCATCATATGAAATAAGAAAAACATGTTTAATGTTTCTTTAATTTGTTTAAAAAGTAAAGCAGATAGAGAATTTTCAATAAAAGTGAAAGTAAACTAGCTTTGTAATTTATCAACATATATTAGGTACTTAAATTTTTATTTACATAAATCTCTTATTAGTTTTTTACCTTTTTTAAATCTTTCCCTGTTTATCTTTTTTCCTAATGTACTAACACTCTCGGGTAGATTTTTGTTAGTTACTGAGGACTTGGTTAGCAATGGTCAGAAACTCAGCGATTGGAAAAGAAGTGCAACGCTAATAAAAAAAAAAGTCTTCCATGGTTTTGGTTCTTCTTGGACTGTTGCGTCTATGTATTTTCTGATTATATTTGCAATCATTCTTTTATAATTTCAGGTAGCATATATGAGGTGGCGATATGAATGGGAAGATCGTATAATCGCTAGCAAAGAAGCCGATGTTGAAGATAGCGTACGATCTCGTTAATTATGTTTTGCCAGAGCATCGTGCACACATATAATTTTTTTTTAATTTGATGTTTATTTGATGTAAGAACCATTGTATTTTAAAAAAATACAAAGTTGACTGATTAGCAAATTGTATAATTATTTAGAAAATGATGTAAATTATTTCGTTATATTATTGTTATTTTTGTTTTTAGTAAAATATGTTAGATGATTTTTGTTATTACTAAATGACTTGATACTTCTTTTATCCAATAGTGTCGAAATAACTCAGTTTATAGCAAAATAATTAGAAATATTTAAATGGAAAATATTTTATGAAATTATCAGTTAATGTAATTAATCAGTAACCATAAAGTGTTTTGCCTTGTAGTATATTATGTAATGTTAGACGTTTTCATTTAGTGACTTTTTAATTTTTAAGACTATTAATGCATATGGCAGCATTTGAAATGAGAAAACATATTTAATGTTCTTTAATTTGTTTAAAAAGTAAACCAGATAAAGAATTTTCAAGATTCTCCTCTAGTGTATTTAAACCAGCTTTGTGTACTTGACCAACAATATACTATGTATCTGAATTTTTATTTATAAATCTCGTGTTTTTTACCTTTTTTAAAATGTAAAACTTTTATGAAGATGAAAAGGTCATTTTGGATAAGCCTCGATCATAAGAAGATAGATTAAATCTTTGAAGATTATTATTTTACAGACAAATAACCATTGTCTGCAATGCCTTTGGACAAATGAAATGAAGCATACTAATATCTTTTGTTCAGTCCCCCTATATATTGCGCCGAACATTGAACTATTTGAAACTAACCTCTACGAAGAGATAAGTTGGCAAGTAGAAACACACACCATTTTCTGTTAATATACTGGATTCCTCGAATTTCCTTAAATCTGAAATTTTGACCAAACATTTGTTTTGTTTTTGTATTATGTAGATGGAAATAAAAAATAAATTGAAATAGAAATCAAGTAGGAAGCCGAAGACGTAGCTCTTCAAATTAACTTTCTCGAAAAAATTATTTCGAATTTTTTTGTTTACAACAAAAGTTGATAGGTCAATGTTGGTACTTTCTGCCAAGAAGAATTTTGACCGAAAACTCCATTTCGGATGGCTGGTGAATATTAATGTTTGAACTTGCAACTCAACAAGGTATCTACAATGTACTCAAAATCTACAAAACTTTTTTCGTCAGAGGTATCTATTTCTAACCTCTTGAGTGTTTCCCTCAAAACTCAAATTCTAAAATTTTTCAAGATCGCAGTCTTTCTTTTTATAGTAATTACAAAACAAATAATAAGCAATTGCTACGAAAAACGTTTTTTTCAATTATCGCTAAATTATATCATTGCAGAAATAGAAACTCAGGTTTGTTCGTACAGAGTTTGTGATAGCTCCTGACGGTTTGCAAACTGGTTTTCTGCGCATGCTCCACCATGCCCAGTTGAAAACATAACCTGCAAGAACGCTTTGTGAATATTGTAACCGTGATAGTTCAGGAAGAAAAAATAACGCAAGGTTAGTTATGCATTATTAGCTCATAAATACGAGTCATGGAATCAATCACTCATTAGCTCGTAAATGGAATCAAAACCATGTATACGTTATAAAACCAATAAGTTTTACGCATGTTTGTTTTATAACTAATGCTGCATAACAAATGTTTACAATTATAAAAATTCATGTCGGAAATCAAGAGCTGGATACTGTCCCCAATAAGAGAAGGAGAATCGAATCAAGAAATTCAAGTATTGAATTATTGCTATAGGACAGGAAAGAATATTGTAAGAAATACTTGGAAATTCAAAAGGAAAGATTAGAAGTGGAAAAGGAGAAACTGAAAGAGAGGCGATACAAAAATCAATTAATAAAAGAGAGAAATGAAATTTTAAAGAAATATTTAGAGAAACAACTTCAATTTCTTAATGTATTACTTGAATATATACATACATTTAATATTGTATAAATGATTTTATAATTGAAATAATGATTAAGTAATTTGAATGATTTCTTTTTCAAATATAATGTTACTTACATCGTAGAATAGCAGCAATGTTATTGCTCATATCTGTTCCAGTTCTGGCTTCCCTAATATCTTTGTCGTCATCATCATTGTCACCATCTCTGAAATGTTCATTTAGATTTACAATCACCTCGTTCTCTTCGTATGGAATATCGTCAACTATTGCTAAATTGTGCAAGACGCAACATGTTCTTATAAAATGCACACTATCTTGTACGTTCCTTAACTTTATATGGTAAAGTTGCCTAAATTTCTGCTTAAGCAGGCCGAAACAGTGTTCGATTATGTACCTATTTTTTGACAATTTTGAACTGAAATTGTCGTCTAATCAAATTATCTCTGTTCTTAAATGGTGTTAACAAATTTTTTAAATAAGAGTATCCACTATCCCCTAAAATGTATTAATCATGGTATTTCTCCTCTAAAGTGTCACTAGTGGCGATGTCCTAAATACCCTACTATCGTGGACAGATCCGGTATATTCCACGAAAAGATCTCTTATTCGACATTGATGGTCACAAACAACTTGTAATTGTATTGAATATTGATGTTTGCTATTCAAATAGGAGTCCTGATCATTTGTTATAGGTTGACACTTATAACACCGGGAAAACCGTTTTCTCGGAAATGTTTCTATTACAACCTTTTCTTGAACTAAGGGCCACGTTATCACTCGATGAGAGAAATTGCTCTCGAACATTGTTACCTTACTCACTATTTTAAACAATGTGCAAGGTGGACGACTGAGATGAAGCTTGCCTTTCATGAGCATCACTTTTGACTTCTCAAACGAAATCTGCAGCTTTTCCCCTTGACACCATCTTTTTATTTGGGACACAGCCGTGCAAGCACGCTCCTCTATCTCCCCTCGAGAATCTCCGTGGACAACTATTGCTAGGTCGTCAGCGTATGCAACCGAGTCACAGTAATCCAATTTATCAGTTTGTTCTAACAGCTCTTCCATCACTATCCACAGGAACGGGCCCACTACCGAGCCCTGCGGACAATCTTTGGTTATTGGTCGTGAGACCTCGCCGGCTTGAGTCACTAACATCGCCACCCTCTGGGTAAGGTAACTTTAGAAGATAAGTTTTAGAAGACATGGGTGACAATCTCGTCTTCTAAGTGACTCCAAAACAGTCGGCCACAATACATTATCAAAGGCCCCAGCTATGTCCAGGAATACTGTGAGAACGTACTTGTGCCCATTGCCTTCTGACTCCACGAACTCCCGCCAGCTAGAAGTCTTGGCCTGATGCACCATCTTTTTGTATCTTTTTCGAGTACTTCGGTACTCATCTATGTATCTTTGACGGGATTCATCATTATGCTCCCGTTGGTATCTTCTCCGCTTCCTAGCAACGTCTTTTTTGGCCACAGTCAACTCTCGTGTCCATCAAGGAACACGGCGTGTCCGACTTGTGGGTATTTTCTTAAGCACTTCCCCACTTGTGCTAGCTATTGCCTCAGTCAGCTCTGTGGCCGCTATATCGACACCATCAATGGTATCCCCTTGGACATTTAGCGTGTCAATTCTGCGATGATATGATGTCTTATATCTTTCCCAGTCAACACATTTGACTGAGAATCTTTCTAGACCCTCGAAGGTGGGACATGGCCTGGTATCCCAGGCAACTTCGAAAAGTATCGCCCTGAGATCACCAGTTACCCAGTCTACCACCCTCCAACCGTGCACCCTGTCAACAGCCGAAGCTGTATACAAGGTTACATCAAGGTTGTGCTCCGCGCAGTTCCCATTACCAGCAAACGTTTTCATATGTCCGGGCACGTTGACAACACACAGATCATTAGCGACAAAGCACTCCTCGAAGTGTCTGCCTCTATCGTCCAGTGCGTCATCGTGCCACATGGGTGACCATGCATTTATGTCAGCGGCCACAATTATCTTTTTTCCCCTGTTTTCTCTTATGAGCCGACTTAAATGAGCTGTAGATGGCGTTGTGTCGCATGACGGTTGGCAATACAAGCTCACCAGCATCAACTCAACGCCATTTGCCGCAGTTAACAGCACGCAGGTACAATGACTGGTGTGTACTGAGGAAGACGCAATAGAGTGATGTCTGGATTGCACACCGCCACTGCAGTCCAAATCCATCCGTCGCAGGAAGCGTGAATGATACGATGCTGCAATCCCAGACCCTTAACGCTCGCTTTGAACGTGTAGGGCTCCGGGGTTAGTGCAACCTCTAGAGTAGATGAGTTCTCGTGCTTCTGCCATTACTGTTATTGAGCGTTGCGCATTTAGCTGCAACACTCAGGCCAATTGCCGTGTTATTATGGACTTCTGCCATAATCTGTGTTGGCCAGTTGACGGTCTAAAGCATTCTGGTATGCTGGGCATTTCGTGCTCTTCACAGAGTGTTATGTGGCTTACGGAACGCCTTACAGGCGCCACATGCCGGGGCTTTGGCTTTGTTTGGGCATTTATCGTAACTATGTCCTTTCGTGGCACAGTGTCCACAAGTAAGATCTCTCTCCTTGCAGTACTTTGCCACATGCCCATATATTTGACACTTATAACAGCGTGACGCCTGATTGTGGTCCATCACCTTACAACGACTCCACTCTATATACACCCTGTCACGACTCAGGGTTCCCTTCTTTAGAAGTTCACGCATTTTTGGCGTGACTTCTACTACCCAATTTTGCAAACCGTTCTTGCTCTTACCTGTCTTAGCCAACACTCGAAAGGAGTCCTGGAACTCAGGTTTCGGCAATACCGATCCCAAATTTTGGTCATATAAGGCTTTGATAAATTTCGCGTCATCGAGATCGCCTGGCACGTCGAAGATTATCATTTGGCTTCTTAGGCAGCTCAGCATGCAGACCAGCGTTCCTCAACTTTTCGTTGTTTAGCAAGGCTTGTGCTTGCTCCGGGCCTCCTGTTTCAACTAGGAGTGTCTTATTTCTGGCTCGTCGGAGGGATACGACCTGCCAGCTTTCCTCAGAAGGGTTAAGACTGCCCTTCAGTATTTCTTTCGTTTGGTCACTAGTCTGCACTGCCGCCTCATCTTGTGGCCTGATCAGGACCACATGCTTTTTCTTTGGCAGTGGCTGCTTCACTACCTTCTTTCAGGCTGCTTTTTCTTTTTCTCCTGATTTTTTGTTGACTTTGTCTTAGACTTAGTCTTAGCCTGCTTCCCCTCAGGCTGGCTTCCTTTATTCACCGCTTCCGCATAGGAAATAGCCGTTGCGGATGACGGTCCTGCGGTGTCTTTATTCTTTACTTCGACCGCACCTTTGCTTTCTCTTACCGGGTTACGGGCTGCCTCAAGCGGCGACACGGACAATTTCGTCGTATCCGCCTTGATCTGGTCTGTGTTCTCCAATATACAGAGAACCGCCATCTCCAAGGCTTGCTGCCTTTTTATTGTCTCGTCGTCCGCCGCAGCGAGTTTGCCCTCAAGCCGGGCGACACGAGTGGTCATCTCGTTTACGAGGGTTGTCACTTCCTTTACTTTTCTGGTTATAAACAAGGTGTTACTTTTGCTTATTTTAACACTAGGGTCCTGGCAGTAGGACATTATTTCGAGCTCTATCTCGCTCGCTCTTAAGAAGGGATCACCGGTCACATACCCATTGTGATTCCACTCTCCTTGCGGCTATTATCTTTTTTGTTCTCGGGTAGATCTTTCGCTTCAGTAGAATCTACTTTGTCACTTATGGTTTCTTTGACCATTTTTAAAGTTTTTGCAACCTGTGGTTGCTCGTCTTTAAATAATCTTCTTTTGATACCACTAGTCAGAAATTGTAGACTTGGTGGAGTCACTTCCAAGTCCGAGAACGGACTAGACGATGATCTAGCTGTCGTCGGTGTGCTTGTCATATCAATGTCAATATTATAGTGCTTAATTTAGTATGTACAGTTAAAAACTATTTACAATATTTACAGATGGGCTCAAGCCGAAGCTTACGCCCTCGCTCTGAAAAGAGCGGTTTGGTGCCCTCCATCCCCTCTACAAGTGAAAATCTCCCTTTAGCCCAGACAGAAATGGTGCAACTTCACTTCCGAACTCCGTCTGGTGTCCAGCCCCGGCGACGTGGACGCAGGAGACCACTTGCTGAACAAAAAGCCACAAAGCTGTACACTGACTTTTGTGACTCGTTAAGCTCAGAAAGTTCACTTAATAATCACTCAAATGTTATTCAGTCAAAAACAGAACTTTCTCAGTATCAGTTTTATAAAAACGCTCAACAATTTAAATAGCGAGGGTCGCGGGGCCAATGGACTGTTGAAATGAAACTCAGAAGTTGATCTCATTACTTTCTGAATGAACTAAACTCCAAGAAACTGTAAGAGAATTGAAGTGATTCTCGCCATTTATCAGTTAAGAAACACAATTAGTAAGCAGACTCACTCACAGTAAACATTTTATCCAAACTTATGAGCTCAGTTACATCCTTACTTTGTAAACACGTTAAAAGCACATCAGAACGCTCTGAACAATTGAAATAGGTTGCAACTTTTTTTGCTGGAGATGCATTATATCCTAGCCGTGATAAGGTCCACTTAGAAGAATAACTACCACTGCTGGAAATAACTCCTTTAACGATATCTGTTGTGATAACAAATATAAGTACTAAGGCGAAACTTAATTATAATTCTAAAAAATATCAATTTGAAATACTAACGTTTAGTTAAAGGAGACATGGCAAGTAATTGCCCACAACCGGCTCCAGTACTATATCCAAGTACAGTGATCTTAGCAGGATTTCCACCAAATGATACAATATTATCTTTGATCCAATTCAAAGCCATTGCTTGATCTTTTAGAGCAAAATTACGAGGTATTATATCACAAACCTACAAAACAGTTCAGTTTAATAATAACAAAAACCTGAATATTTCTATTAAACCTTTAGATTAGAGATATTTTCCGTTATTGCCTGCTTCTTTTGGTGGTCATCGACCGGTTTCGGGCGTTCGCCCATCATCAGGATGTTTTTTAGTCAAAACAGTATGATAACACAGACTTGCAAAGAGCAAATTCTGTTAATACACTCATTGTGTATACATGTGTGAACCAAAAGAAGCAGGTTATCACGGAAAATATCTCTGATGCTTTCCAGCTCTGCGGAACCAACCACAACAAACCTGCTTTATATTTACTTCCAGCAACTTGTATGCAGAACTTGTAGCACCTAATGCTAAAGTAATAAGAAACTTAAACAATTATACTATTTGTGCTGATAATTTCTTTGGGTTCATTTGGATAGTGTAGATGAGTACCTTGTTTTCATGATAATTTCGAGAGTACTGTTATTATTAGAAACAACCAGAGATAACCAATCTAACAAAAATTGTCATAAGATTGATTCATAAAAATCCTGAGTAGATAATTTCTGTTTTAATGCTTCATTGTGGAAATTATTAAGTTTTTGAATTATTTCTTTTTTAGGGGGAATTAATATACTCGTATGGTTGTATTATTGCTGTTACGGTCTACTTGAAATGGTGAAGGTTTCGTTTCTCGACAGTTGCATTTGTACTGTACACTGACTGGTTACTGAATAATTTAGTGAAATGGTAAAAGCGAAGTTTAATTCTCACCCGTGCATTCTTTAGACAATTCACGAAACTGTACCCGCCATCAACGCAAACGACCAAACAAACTTTATTAAATTCTCTTACTAATAATTACTAGTAAGAGAAAGTAGTGCGATCGTGCCGGATTTTCGAAATTGCATTTAACCTGAAATACTCGTTTTGATGTGCCCTGAGTCAAGAAAAGAGGTTTTGGAAAATGGTCTGTATGTGGTGTGTGTGTGAGAGAAAGAATATCTCAAAAACGAAAGTTGCAGGAAGCTCAAACTTGGTATTCCGTTTAGGTGCTACCACCGCATCAGACACGAAGATTTTTGGCAAAATCCATCTACCGTTTTCTTCGATACCATGACGCATTACTATGATAAAGGGAAGTGAGGGATAGCTCAACACATTGACCTTTGAAATTAGCGCTATTAAGTTTGATTGCCTTATAAACGTTCTGATGGCGGGTCCAAAAGCTTGTAATGCCCTTTCAATTCATTCACCCACAGTAACGGCAAATATTCAAAAAAATCATTAGTTGTACCTAACATTCCAAGACGTAGCTGCAAGTGATTAAAATAATGTCTTCATCCATCAAATAATCAGCAACATTGGTTTGGCCAGAATTTCCAAATCTCATCAATCCATCATGAACATAAAAGAAGACTGGTAAATAATCTTCTTTGTAATCGTTCTGAAAATAACCGAATAATCGCATACATTTTCTTTTATCTATATTATTTTTCCCAAATTCATTTTACCAAAATAAATGCGAACTTACTAGAAGTACAAAAATATTAAGATATAGACAATCTTTGTCTCCAACTAAGGTGTATTCTCCTCCTAGGATCACACTGGACTCTGTTGGTTGAGCGCAAATGTTTGGAAGATATTTTGCCAAGAGAACATTGTTCCATGGTTCTGCCTTCACTGGGTTCTGAAAGTTTTTATTAAATATTCATTAACTGTCCTTATTTGCCCTTAAGTACTTCTTTATGGCATATGGAATAAATATATGTATAGTTCACATTTTATAATCAATTTCAATTTGTTAATGAATGAAGATAAAAAATTAACTGTAATTCACAGAGATTAATCAGGTTTTTAAAAAATTAAATTAATGCAGTTAACAAAATTTGTAGCAGCAGGGAGAATGCTTTTGGTATATATGCGTTTAATAGGAAAATCGGAATTTTTTCTGTCAGTCCGTTCACTGGAATACACAATAACTCTGAAACTACATAAAATAATACTCTACAATAGAATTTATTTCGTTGATGCTCCAAAATTATGCATAAAAAGCTATATTTTCATATTTTTACCAATTGCAATATTCTTAGCAGAAAAAGGGGCAATTACTTTTATTGTTTTTTGAAGTGGAAATGGCGCACTAGGAGACATTTGCAGACGAGACGTGAATTGGATTGATGAATCATAGAGCGTCACGCATCCCTCTTTGGGGGGGATTCGGGCGAAGGTATCCAACCCAGGAATTTTAATTCTCTTAGTAACCATGTTAAAAATGATTTCCGGTTTTTAGGAAGAAACTTGAATGGCTTAAACAGTCCAGTGACTGAAATTTTATTTAAAAAATAATGAATACAAAACAAAAGTACATTTTACATAATAATTATGCATAGTAATTTTACATAAATAAATACATGATAAACTGAATTTGAGATTCTTCTTTATTAAATGTAAATCACAATATGAAATGTACATTCATAATCTACCTCAAACTTCCAACCTTCCGCCGCTAGATTTCGATAAACAGCAATCGGTAGATCTTGTGATTATTTACACCACTTCAAAAATTATTGTAAACATGTGGTTTAGATTATAATAATATGTTTTTAAAGTTCAATAAATTGTAGGTCAGTATACATAATCATGGACTTTTTGATTCGTTTACATTCCATTATAGTGAATTGTTAATTACATGCATATTGTGTGGAATTTATACGAACAATAAGAAAATTATGAAATCTCCTAAAATGAAACTTAAATAAGAGGGGTATTGTACTAAGGCGTTACTTTAGGGGTATAATAAAAATTGTTGCCCCTCCAGATCCCCCAAACCAACATTGCTGTATTTATTTAAACTGGGTATATAAATACAAAATACCTTATATAAATCGTATTTAAATAGATGTAGTTAAATACAATTATTTACTACCCCAAAAATATTTAAATATACTCAAATACATTAAAGTATTTATTGGAACTTGTAAATAAATGATAATAATTAAATCATTTCCCAGCTCTATGTGAAACACTCACATGAGTTTCGATTACTGCCATTGCCATGTTTCTATTGAAAAACTTGATTTCTGGTTCGAGAATTTACTGATAGTTGCTCTCAACGTAGTGCTGGAAGGGAGGAACCACTCGGACATTTATAAGAGGTAGCTAGTAATTACAATGTAGTGCACTTCTCTCGCAACAACCATACAATTCAATTCAATTCAATTATTACAACACTCCTAGCCACCGTTCCAAGCGCATAGCGCCAAAACTGGTGCCTATGGTAACTTCCCCTAACTACCAGGTAGAAAGGGTCCCGTCCGTGCAACGGGGAGGCGGATATCTTACTCATTCGTCTGGTCCTAGTCCTTCTTATAATTTAGTAAGCGAACTCGACAAAAATGAGTAACCAACCCCTCTGCAAGGCAGATCAATGGGACTCTACCTCGTCACAGCGAATCCTCGACCACCACGAAACCTTTCCTCAACTCGTGAGCACGGAGACAGAGCTCCGGCGGGCTGACTCACGATCCCATGGTACCATTTCGTAGAGGAACTAGTCCCCTACTTAAAGGCCAGAATGGTCACTGACCCGGGCACGAACATGCAATGAATCTCATGGCCATGCCCTACGGTTTTACCATATCCTCCTGACACCAGCTTGGACTGGCCATGTCATTCTAGATGCAGTGGGTTTTCCGTACCCGAAGTATCCGTGTTTTAGAGTATTGAGCGTTGCGCATTTAGCTGCAACCCTCTTGCATCAAAAGTAATCCGTGTCTCAGTGGTTTGGAGCGCGCATTTGGCTGCAACACGCCTTGGTCAGAAGTCTTCGAGTCCGTGTTTCAGTGTTTTTGAGCATCCGTGTTTCAAGGTACACGCCTAGTCCGGCGCAATGCCGCAACTTCCCTAGCAAAGTGGACAAAGTCCTCGAAATTTAGAGCATTTTTCACTAACTCTTTGCATTCGCCCGGCCAGTGCTCTCCCCTCCTTCTCAGCTTGAATTCCAATTGGATTCTTGCCTCGTCGAGGAGAGAGCACCGGAAGAGGACGTGGTGCACTGTGTCCCGCTCACCACACTCACAGCTCGGGGAAACTTTCAACCCCAACTCGTGGAGTTTGGAATTGAACTCCCCATGGCCAGTGAAGTATTGGGTAACGGTTTGGGATAGCTCCAGCCATCGCATCGCTAATCGGAGACGCAGATTTGGGAAGAACTCATAAGTGATTCTCCCCGTCTCTGCTCCATCCCAACGCCTTTGCCACTTCTCAATCTCATACTTTTTTCTTATTTTGGATTTTTGGATTTTTTTGGATTTTCCTTAATTGCGAGCGTAGTAGGCATCTGCCTGGGCAGCTCCTCCCCATTCAGGACAATCAAGGCCCCGTGTTTAGCCTTATACGTAAGAGCTCTCAACTCAACAAGGAGATCCAGCGGCAGCACCCCAGCGACGACCGGTAAGGAAGCCGTGGAAGATGTCGCGTAAGCTCTTGTTACGGAGCACAAAATAGCTCTTTGCATCCTCAACAGAGTGCCGCTGTACGACCGCATGTCAAGCTTGTCGGCCCAACAGGCAGCTGCGTACGTTGCGACATTCTCTATTACGCCCCTGTAAATGGTCAGAGCCACACCAGTCTTCAGCCCCCACTCGCCACGAGCTACTTTTTTGATCCCCTGGTATAGGTTGAGACACCTGGAGGCAACCCGCCGAATATGGGGCTTAAAAGAAAGCTTCCAACTCCGCCATAGCCGCTCCCAAGCCCGGTTGAGAAAGGAGGAGGGAACGATGCATCCTGATTGGATCAGAACACCGGATCGTCTCAGGAAGTAGGTGGCAAATCTCTATGAATACCACTGAAGCATCAGGGCATGCGTAGTAGCCCCAAGAGAGCAGCCCTCTCACTACGCTAGAGTACTGCGGGCCAATCCCTCGCATACTCGAATCTAAACCGATTAAAAGAAGTAAGCAAAACAAAGCCGGACTGAATTATAAGGCAATGACTTGGCGTGGAAACGGATCTATTAAGTATGCTACATGGAACGTGAGAGGACTGAGCGGAAAGGAGGTAGAGTTGGTGGAGGAAATGAGGAAAGTGTCAGCAGAAATAATAGCACTGACAGAAACCAAAAAGAAGGGCACAGGTTGTGTGGAGGTCGCTGAAGGGTATATTCTGGTTTATTCAGGAGTACCGATGACCGAAAGAGCGAAAGCAGGAGTAGGTTTTCTAATAAGTAAAGGCTTTGCTAGCCAGATCGAAAGCTGGAAATGTGTCAATGAAAGAATCGCAGTTCTGAAAGTGCTGCATTCTAGAGCAAAAGAAAAACACACCTTAATTGTTGCGTATGGGCCTAATGAAAGTGAAAATTCAGAAGTAAAGGACGTTTTCTTTGACACTCTCCAAAAGACAGTGGACGATGAGGACGGCGACCTTGTGCTGATGGGCGATATGAACGGTAGAGTTGGTAGGTGCCAGCTTGGATACGAGAGAGTTCTTGGCCCACATGGAGCAGCTACCAGAAATGACATGGGGAAAAGATTATTAAATTTTTGTGTTGTAAATGACCTAGTTGTACTGAATACTAAATTTGCCCACAAAGAAATACATAAGTTTACACGAGTGGAACCTTCGAAGAATGAAAAGTCAATAATAGACTATGTAATAGGGCGTAGAAGTATGCTAGCAAAAATAAAAGATGTTCGTGTTAAAAGAGGGCCGGAAGTCGGGAGCGACCATTACATGCTAACTGTCAACATAGGGTATTCTGCAACTAAAAAGAAAAGGAAAAAACACAAAAAGATGGTAGTGGAAAAAATAAAAGTATTCAAATTAAAAACAAAAACTGCTCAAGAAGAATATGCTGGAAAAGTAGCACAGAAGAGAGAATTATTAGAAGCAAAGCAGCATACCGACGACCTAGAAGAAGCATGGGCAAATTTTAAGGAAACAATAATCAAAGCAGCGGAAGAGATTTGCGGAAAGAGTAAATGTGGAAAAAATAGGAAAATAACTAGATGGTGGACAGAAGCTCTAAGAGAAGAAGTAAAGAGAGAGAAAGTGCTCTGGAAACAATACCTAGGTAACAAATTTCAGGAAAACTATGAAAGGTACAAAACGCAGAGGGTTTTGGTTAAGGAGTTGGTATTGAAAGAAAAGAAGAAAACATGGAAAGAATTTGGAGATTTTATAGAAGAAAATTCGAAAACAAACCAGAAACTATTCTACAAAGTGCTAAAAAACCTACGAAAGAAGGGAGAATGCCCTATAAAGTTTTTAAAAGGAAAAGACGGAAAGATAATTAGAGATAGCAAGCAAATAATGGACAGATGGAAGCAATACTTCCAGGAGCTTTTGGTGGGAGCAAATAGTACAGTGGGAGAAGAGGATGCGGAGGAAGAGAGAGAAAGTGAAGGAGAGGTAGATGAAGACTTTATAGAGAAAGAAGAAATGTGGAACGCCCTGGAAAAGATGAAATTGGGGAAATCAGCTGGCCACGACGGGATAGCCCCTGAAATGCTTAGATACATGGGAGAAGCAGGAGAAGATTTGCTATTTAGAGTGTTCCAATTAGCCTGGCAAAATAAGAAAGTACCTACAGACTGGGAAAAGTCCATCATAGTTCCTATCTATAAAAATAAAGGAGACGTCAGAGAATGCTCTAATCACAGGGGCATTTCTCTGCTAAGTGTTCCTGGTAAAGTTTACTCGCGCATTTTGGAGATGAGATTGCGCAAGTAAGTAGAACCCCTGCTAGAGGAGGAACAATGTGGTTTTCGACCAAACAGGAGCACTCAAGATCTAATATTCACAGTTCGCCAAATAGGGGAAAAAGCCATTGAATATGATAGACCCCTATTCCTCTGCTTTATTGACCTCGAAAAAGCTTTTGACAGGGTACCTTGGAAAGAACTGTGGAACGCCCTTTACAATAGAAATGTGAACAAAGCACTAATCTGCAGAATCAAGAGTTTTTATAAATCGTGCAGAAAGTACGTAAGAACATCTAATGTATGCTCCTCAGAATTCTGTACTAAGATGGGTGTCAGACAAGGCGACATTTTGAGCCCACTGCTGTTCATATTGCTAATGGATGATATAATGAAATGCTGCAAGGACCACACCAGTACTACACACATTGGGTACTGGAAGCTTCAGCCAGTATGCTTCTCACACTTCGCGTTTGCCGATGATTTAGTTCTCATCGCGGACAGTAGAGATAAACTCCAAGAAAATGTAGAAATCTGGACGCGGGAACTTGAGAAAAGAAATATGGCAATAAGCTTAGATAAAACCAAGAGTATGGTTTTATCCAGATCAGCAAACATAGAAGTCAGCATCATGGTAAAGGGTCAACAAATCGAACAGGTATCCTCCTTTAAATACCTCGGGGTAAAGATCAATGCCGCGGGCAAGCTAAGAGAGGAATTAAACCAAAGGTTAAATGCCGCTGGTAAGATTTATTACGCCCTAAATAGAAGCTTTTTAGGAAAAAACGAAGTCTCTAAAGAGACCAAATTGGCGGTTTATAAGTCAATATATGTTCCTATCCTCACTTATGGAAGCGAATCTTGGGCCCTCAAAGAAAGCGAAAACAGCCGCATTCAGGCAACTGAAATGCGTTATCTTAGGAAAGTCGAGGGTAAAACCAGGAGAGACAGAATTCGGAATATTGCGATACGAAACAGTCTCAAAATTGAACCCCTTACACAAATCGTGAACAGAGCCATTAAGATGGTTCGGACACGTAAACCGAATGCTGGAAAACAGGATACCGAGGAGAGCACTCGAGGCAAGACCCACGGGAAAAAGACCGAGAGGAAGAAGAAGAAGAACCACGTGGGAGGATAATATAAAAAAGATATTAGGTGCCAAAGGAACCAGCTGGACTAAGGCTAAGGCTTTGTCGAAAAACAGAGAAAAGTGGCGGAAATTTTGCAAACCACCCTCTACACCTTCGGGTAGATAAGAGGACTAGAATAAGAAAGAGAGAGAGAAAGAAAGCTTCCAATCCAGCAGCACGCCAAGGTACTCAAACTGGGTTACATGTGCTATTCTGCGGCCGTCCACCCTTATCCAGGGAGGACGACCAGGATGGAGTTTTCCTTTCATTAGCATCGCTTTAGACTTCTCGAAAGAAATCCGAAGCTTCTCCCCTTGAACCAAGTGTTTACTCGAGTTACAACAGCGCCTGCTCGCTCTTCTAACTCCCGCCGAGAATCACCATGAACGACTATAGCAAGATCGTCAGCGTACGCAACGGAATCACAGTAATCCATCATCTCTATATTCTCTAATAGCCCATCCACGACCAAGTTCCATAGGAACGGGGCCACCACCGAGCCCTGCGGACAACCCTTGGTTATCGGCCTGGAAACCTCGCCGGCTGGAGTCACGAGCACCGCCACCCTGTGGGTGAGGTAGCTTTGTAGCAGTTTCAACAGAATTGGTGGACAACCTCTTTTCTTAAGTGACTCCAATACCGTCGGCCACCAGACATTATCAAAGGCCCCAGCGATGTCCAGAAAGACGGTGAGAACGTATTTATGCCCACTGCCTCGCACCAGTTCATGATGGCGTCTGTCGTCGATCTTCCCGATACAAACCCATACTGGTTGGGACTGAAACTGACCAAGCTTTTGAATCGCATTATAAGCAGTTTCTCCAGCAATTTCCCCAAGACGGGCAGGAGTTGTATCAATCGATACGACTTCGCATCATTCACGGGCTTGTTGGATCCTTTATACAAAACTGTTACAAGCCCTGTTTTCCATTGGGTGGGAAAATATCCCAACCTCACGCATCCATTGAACAGGTCAAGCAGATAATGGCTTAGCACATCCTCATTCTTCCGGACGATTTCTCCATTTATCATATCTATGCCAGGGGCCTTTTTCTTTTTGATTTCGCCAATTGCATACTTGATATCATATACATCAAATGGTGTGATGGTGTCCGTAAGAGATGGTGACTCGTACACAGCTTCGCGCCGACGTTTTTGCAATGGAGTGTCGTCCAATGGACAATCCTCAGGAAGAAGCACTTTTAATAAGTGCTCTGTTGTTTGCAGCCAGGACCCAGCACCGGCACTCCGCCCATAGTTAGGCTAGCAAGAACCTCATCGGCCCTAATTTTCCTAGTTTGCATCTTGTATATGATGCCCCAGGGATCGCTATTGCCTTCCGCCTCCACAAACTCCCGCCAACTAGCAAGCTTGGCCTGGCGCACCATTATTTTATAGCTTTTCCGAGCACCTCGATACTCAATTATGTACCTTTGACGGGATCCCTCATTCCGTTCCCTCCGTCTTCTTAGCAACGCTTTTCTTGGCCACTGTCAGCTCTCGTGTCCACCAAGGAACACGGCGTGTGCGACGTGTGGGTATTTTCTTCAGCACTTCCCCACTCGTGCCAGCTATTGCCTCCGTCAGCTCCGTGACCGCTGTATCGACACCATCAATGGTATCCTCTTGGACATTTAGCGTGTCAATTATGCGCTGGAGGAGGGCCTTATATCTTTCCCGGTCAACACATTTGACTGAGAATCTTTCTGGACCCTCAAAGGTGTCGCACGGCCTGGTGTCCCAGGCAACTTCGAAAAGTATCGCCCTGTGATCACCAGTTACCCAGTCTACCACCCTCCAACCGTGCACCCTGTCAACAGCCGAAGCCGTACTCAAGGTGACGTCAAGGTTATGCTCCGCGCAGTTTCCGTTCCCAGCAAACGTTTTCATATGTCCAGGCTCGTTGACCACACACAGATCATTAGCGACAAAACACTCCTCAAAGTGTCTGCCCCTATCGTCCAGTGCGTCATCGTGCCACATGGGTGACCATGCATTGATGTTAGCGGCCACAATTATCTTTTTTCCCCTGTTTTCTCTTATGAGCCGACCTAGATGAGCAATAGATGGCGCTGTGTCGCACGACGGTTGGCAATACAAGCTCACCAGCATCAACTCAACGCCGTTCGCCGCAGTTAGCAGCACACAGGTACAATGACTGGTGCTGTACTGAGGAAGACGCAATAGAGTGATGTCTGGATTGCACACCGCCACTGCAGTCCAAATCCAATCGTCACACGAAGCGTAAATGAGGCGATGCTGCAATCCCAGACCCTTAACGCTCGATTTGAACGTGTAAGGGCTCCTGGATTAATGCAACATCTATGCCCCTTGAATAGATGAGCTCTAGTGCTTCTGCCATGACTGGTTTTGAGCGTTGAGCATTTAGCTGCAACACTCTCAGACCACCAGCTACCGTGTTATTATTCGGGCCACCAGCTACCGTGTTATTATTCAGGCCACCAGCTACCGTGTTATTATCGGCCTCTGCCATAATCGGTGTTGGCCAATTGACGGTCCAGAGCATTTTGGTATGCTGGGCAATTGGTACTCTTTATGGAGTGGTTGTGTGGTTTTTTGAACACCTTACAGGCTGCGCATGCCGGGGCGTCGGCTTTTTTTGGGCACTTGTCGTATCCATGACCGGTCGCGGCACAGTGTCCGCAAGTGAGATCTCTCTCCTTGCAGTACTTCGCCACGTGGCCATAGATTTGACACTTATAACAGCGCGATACCTGGTAATGGTCCATCATCACCTTACAACGCCTCCACTCAATATACACCCTGTCACGACTCAGGGTACCTTTTTGTAGGAGTTCACGCATTTTTGGCGTGACTTCTACCACCCAATTTTGCAAACCATTGTTGCTTCTACCTGTCTTTGCCAACACTCGAAAGGAGTTCTGGAACTCGGGTTTCGGCAATACCGATCCCAAATTCTGATCATACAGTGCTTGCGTGAGTCTCGCAGCATCAAGATCGCCAGGCACATCGAAAATTATCATTTTAGGGAGCCGTTTCTTCGGCAGCTCGGCATGCAGACCGGCGTTTCGCAATTTCTCATTATTGAGCAAGGCTTGTGCCTGCTCTGGGCCTCCCGTCTCAACCAGGAGTGTCTTGTTCCTGGCTCGTCGGAGGGATACGACTTGCCAGCCTTCCTCAGAAGGGTTAAGACTGCCCTTCAGGATTTCCTTCGTTTGGTCGCTGGTCTGCACTGCCTCCGCATCTTGTGGTCTGATCAGAACCACGTGCTTTTCCCTTTTTGGCCGTGGCCGTCTTGGCGCTCTCTGACGTGCCCTATCTCGCTGTCTGACCGACTCAGGCCCAGCCATAGGCTGAGACGGAGCCGTAGCCTGCCGTCCCTCAGGCTGAATGCATTTAGTTCTTTGAGACTGAGCCTGTCGTCCCTCAGGCTGCGTTCCTGCATGCACCGCCTCCGCATAGGAAAGCGCCGCTGCGGATGGCGGTCTTGTGGTGTCCTGGGTCTTTGTATCGCCCGTGCCTTTGCTCACTCTTAGCAGTTTCAGGGCCTCGAGAGGCCGCACGAACAATTCTGTAGTGTCAGCCAAGATCTGGTCTGTGTTCTCCAAAATACAGTGCACTGCCGATTCCACGGCTTGCTGTCTAGTTAATGACTCGCTGTCTGACGCAGCGAGTTTGCCCTCCAGCCGAGCGACACGAATGGCCATCTCGGTCACGAGGGCTGTCACTTCCTTTACTTTCGTTAATACGAACAAGCTGTTGCTCTTGCTCATTTTGGTCGACGGGTCATGACAGTAGGACATTAGTTCGACCTCTAATTCTTTCGCTCGCAAGAGGGGGTCACCGGTCACAGACCCATTGGTGCTTCCCCTCCTATCGCATTGCTCATTGGTTCCCCCCAAAACCCCAGTTTTTTCATAGACATATCATTCCCACGTATGTGCACTGCTTAAACAATCACAGGGAGGGACTACAGGCATATCCCTCCCGGGACGAATTCATAGGACTGGGGGCCGCCCAACCTACCCAGAACCGGTGCTATAAGACAGAGTCGAGCCCCCTCTGCCAACCGCCTGCGGCGCACCGTGACCGAGCCTTAGGGGGGTGTATCACCTGGCTGACACCACCCAGGCTGACGAGTGGGTACATCCATAACCACTCGGGAAGTTTATCGACATCCACGTCTAGATCCGCCGAGTTCTGTTTAACAGCAGGGCCACCTCTAGCAGGATGCAGTGTTACTCAATACTGCGCTCGGACGGTCTTGGGAAAGTAGAAGGTGAAGCCTGAAACCACTTCCCCTGGGGGTGACCCAGCTCACCCCCTTGGCCCCCGCAACAACCATACAATGGATTTTCCCGGAAAATTGTTTCAAACAACAGTTTTAGATCCTTTACTCGTGTACAGTTGTGGCCAAAGTATAAAGAAAATTGCCAGCTATTTTCAAGAAAATTGGCATAACTTAAAAATTAATTCTGTAAAATGGTAGCGATTTTGACATTGTTGTCCGATCCCTCGGTAGAACTTAAATGAAATAACCCATTTGAACTATGTTCTACTATTTTCGGCATTCAAGATGTACTAACTGTAGACGCAAAGAGAGAGAGAGAGTGACTAAGAGAAAAAGAGAAGAACAGTTTTTATAAATCAATTTCTTAAAATCTGTCAGGAATATTTCCTCTTATAAAAGTAATGTAGATTCTTGAAGGGGATTATTGCACTGCGAAAGGTTTATTGTGCCCCCTCGGAGCCTTCTCCAATGCACAGCAGCGTTCTCTAGCTACAGACAACACTGCCCTTCACCGGCCAGTGAGTTGTAGAGGCTCCTAGGAAGAGAAAATCTAAGGGCAGCAAGCTGGATTCGAACCTGGGCCTCCGCGTTGCTAGTCCAGCGCGCTACCACTGAGCTAACCCCTTCCTTCTCTCTTGGGTTTCGCCAATTACCTAGGGACGGAGACCCTATTTTGTGTACTGTATTTGTCCTTGTATGTAAAGTGTAGAATGTATGTAGTTTAAGTGTAGTGTGTACTGTTCTGACGAAGTGCATGGAGTACTGTGGTAACCCAATGGGTCGCTAATCCCCAAGTAACTGCATGCAACAGGTGTCCCTTGCGGGCAACTAATAAGAGTAAGAGAAAATCAAATTGTTTCGAAATTATTTTATTGAAATAGCTAGCATTTCTCTTAACTTTCTAATCAGTAATGAAAATGGAAAAGCATATGTACTGATAGTTCCGCACTATTACTTTACATAGAGTTCATTGTACTAGTGAATATTAATGAGACTTTATCAGCAAAGTTAACAATGGACACACACTCTGTTGGAAGACGGTCAAACCAATTTTTTCAATAAAATTATATTATAATTCTTTTTAAATTTTTATTTTCACTTACTGCTTTTTGGGATCAACTAATTATGACAAAAATGTTTTTAGAGAGAAAATAATGTTTACGTAATAAATTCTAGTAAGCCGGAATTCCGTTTAAGTACCACAATGGGATATGACACGAAAGTTTCGATCAAAATTCCTCTGATCGAATTTACTGATATTTTTACTTTCTCTTACTCCTAGTAGGAGGAAGTATTGTAATCGTGCCAAATTTTCGATATAGAGTTTTCACCGGAAATATCGTTTTGAGGTCTCCTGAGTCCAAAAAAGTGATTTTTAGCAAATGTTCTGTGTGTGTGTGTGTGTGTGTGTGTGGTGTGTGGGTGTTTATGTATGTGAACAGATAGCTCAAAAACGAAAAATCGTAGAAAGTTCAAACTTGATATTCCGTTTAGGTATCACCATGGGAACCGACAGTGGGTCAGCTGTCAAAATTCCACAACCGAAGTACCACTTTACTAGTTGTTTTTTTTACTTTTTTTTGCGATGTTCTCAAAATTGGCTCTAACGATTTTCTTGAAACTTTGTTATATCAAGTACACTTACAAAGAGCTACATCTATTTTGGAAACATTTCGTCGGGAAAATTCATTTAAGGGTGTTTTGGAAGAGGGGTGGGATTAAGTTTTCCTCTAAAGTGCTATTTCAGTTTACTATACAATTCTGTCATCTAAATAATTTGTTTTAATATATTTATATATGTAAATAAACATGTACTAAATATGAAAATAAACATGTACTAAATATGAAAATAAACATGTTAAATATGTAAATAAGTATTAAATATGTTTTTTAAATTCCGAGTTTGAAAAAATCGGATGACCGGAAGTGCGTTTTTACTGAAATGTGTTTTTCAGTTTTCTGGTATTTTCTCGAAAACGGCTCAAACGATTTTCTTTAAAGTTGGTATGTGTACTATACATGTATAGAAGTATAACATTTATTTGAAACATTTCTCCTGATAATGTCATTTGATTTTACAATTCTACCATCCAAACAAAATTAATTAGAAATAAATAGATGACCAAAATTCCGAGTTTCAAGAAAATTAGTTAACCGGAAGTGCGCTCTGTTTGAACAGTTTTTCAGTTTTCGACGAATTTAATTAAATGTGATGCCTGAGTACAAAATTTGTCCATTTCAATTGTGTAAACTATAGTAAGAAAAAGTTGTGTTTTTTTTTTTTTTAGTTTTACTGACTTTCTCGAAAAATTCTTCAATATTCTTCAAATATCGCATTTTAAGTAGCATACACATATAACTTTTTGCCTTCATTTGAAACTAAGAAAATTGATTATTAGAGTTTTTACTGGGGATATCCGCTCCTTGAAGCTTGAAGGCATAAAGTAAAATTTTTGTTTAATTTAAGTTCTACCACTGCTTATAATGATAAGGCCAATTAGATGCCATGACTACAATTCCAAGTGAAGTATGTCGCTTAAGCAAAAGTTTAGGAAATGTACAGAACGGTTTTCTGAGATATTCCAGATTTTCTCGAAAATGTTTCTCCAAAAGTTTTTCTTAAGGAAACAATCACTCCGGAAAAATGATTTTTATTACGGAGATTCTGGGAGAGTGGAGATGTTAAACTGCATAATCAGTTTTTTTGAGATTTGAGGGAAGCGCTGTGGTCGTCTACAATGGCTACACATTGCAATCGCCACCAGAGTAAGGCTATACTTCTGTGACAGAAACATAAGTTGAAGTCAGCTCGCTACATGAACTTGATAACCTTACACTGATGATGGATGAGAATCCGAAACCAACTAGGAACAACAAAAATAAACATGCTACAAATCACAGATGTTATCCACCATTGCGGACCCATCCATGTAAAATATTCCAACTTTGATAAAACCAAGAGAACGTGCAGCTAGAGAAAGTTACGATTTTTTGTTTTTTTAATAATCACAATTCTTTAAGAAAACAAAAGAAAGAATCTTTGTGAAACACTCACACAACTTTCTCTTACACCTGTTCTCAAAATTATAATTGACAAAGGTTACAGTTTGTGTACCAAATTCAATGAAATTCGTCGAAAACTGAAAAAAGTGTTCAGTAAAAGCGCACTTCCGGCTTACTAATTTTCTTAAAACTTGGAATTTTGGCCATCCATTTATTTCTAATTATTATTGTTTGGATGATAGAATTGTATAATCAACTATGATACCACTTTAGAGGAAGCTGTAACCCCACCCCTCCCCTAAAAGTGCCCTTAAATGAATTTTCCCGAGAAATGTTTCAAATAAAAGTTGTAGCTGTTTGTATGTGTAGTTGATATACCAAATTTGAAGAAGACCGCAAAAACGTAAAAAAATTAAGTAGTAAAGTGGTATTTCCGGTTGAGGAATTTTGACAGATGACCCACTGTCAGATCCCATGCTGATAACTAAACGGAATATCAGGTTTGAACTTTCTACGATTTTTCGTTTTTGAGCTATGCTGTTTAGATACATACACACACACACACACACACACACACACACACACACACACAAACCATTTTCTAAAAACCACTTTTTTGGACTCAGGGGACTTCAAAATGAATATTTCCGGTGAAAACCAATATCGAAAATTTGACACGATTACAATACTTCCTCTTACAGGAGTAAGAGAAAGTAATTAGTTATTACCTCAAAATTCCTTCAACAAACAGACGGAAGAGAAATTATACTTACTCTAAATCTGAGCGGGCCAACTGGTGGTTGTGCATAAGGAATACCTAGAAATAGATACACACTAGGCTAGATACGGGCTGCCATTCCTTGACATTCTTTGATATCCTTCTATCGATCCTAGTTTCGTGTGTATCCTGAGAGCTTCTGACCCTAAAATGGTGTAGAATAATAGCAATAAAGAAATTGACAGCAGCATTGCGATGAAAGTGTGTGTTAAAGCTGGTTAACAAGTATTATGCATATATAATGTAGTCGCATAAGTTTTGTGAAACTTATAAAACCATGTTAAATACTCGGGATTGATAAGCCCTCCTTAAATAGTGCTATCAATTGCTTGAGTAGGGGTAAGTTGGTAAAGCCCCATAATTAGTTGACAACAATTCTGGTGTGAAACATTCACTATTCACGTGGCTTTCTCTTACTGCATTTCTCAAAGTCCTGAATGACAAATTTACATAAAAGAAATGTTTACCCCTATCTCCCAACGATGGTGGAACCAGATTATAATGGGTGGCCTTGCAGAGGAAAGGCGTTTCAGCCCTCTCAGAATCCCCTAAATCAAAATAAATTTTTCAACTACAAGTAATAGGTTATAAATATGTGAGAATAAAATATATTCCAAGTTTTAGGAAATTCTTTGGAGTTGTTTTCGAGAAATTGAAGAAAAATTAAAAACAAAAATTCGCACATTCAGTTCGAATCAATTTTCTTTGAACTTGCTATTTTTTTGGCCCCGCGCCTCTCGTAAAGATACGTATTATAGCGATTACACTGAAGTATAGAAGTACATTGATAGTTGGTAAAGGCTACTATTCTGATATATATTTTTTCTTCGGGATACTTGGTATTTCCTACTAATAAGGGAAAAGGAAAGATTCTATTTCTTTCTATTGTGGTCAATAAACAGCTGCTTTCGGCTCTGAGTGGATCAATGCCATAAAGCTGAACGCAAACTACGCTCCCCTTCGTGGTGTTCCTGGTGTTGGCAACCCGGAGGCAGGAGATGTTGGACCCCTCTGCCGCAAATGCGGCCGAGAGTCTGAAACACCAGCTCACGTGCTGTCCGAATAACATGCTTCTCGTCACTCGACGCCACCACCGAGTAAAACACACACTGATGGAGCTTCTAAAGGATAAAGACTATGAATGTTTCGAGGAGGTGTATGGCATTGACACCGAGGGGTCAACAAGGTATGCAGACATCATAGCATTTAAAAAAGAATCAAAGGAAGCACTGATAATTGACCCTACAGTGCGGTATGAGAACAATGATAAGCACCAAGCCATGAACGTTCACCTCGAGAAGAAGTCCATTTATGAAAAGTGTATCCCCTACTACCAAGAAAAATTCAGGGAGCAATTTGGGGAAAGAAATTTCAGGTCCGTGGACTTTGGTTTGGGTCAAGGGGCACCATACCGAGGATGACCTTAGACTTCTTCAAGGAGGTAGACATTGATCAGGAGAATTTAGGGAGTATAGGGGAGTCCATAATTATAGATTCTTTGGGGATAATTAACCATCACATCTATGGTTGACGGCGCTGTATGTACTCTCTTCCTAGGCATAGTGGCGTGTATCTGCACACGCTTAGACTCGCTTTTCCCCCTTAAAAATTAGAGCACAAATGCATATGTTGCATGCATGACAACGTAGTGTTTTATCTACACACTAAAGCATTTTTTACATGTACATAAGGAGTATACATATCTTTATGTGTATATATTGTAACGCAGCTAGTGGTGCCATCTAGGAGAGAAGGGAGGTACCTAAGGTTCTCTTAGTGGCCGTAGGAAGCGCTGGCGGCGCTCTAGTTTTGACTGGCATAATTGAGAAGATTCTGGAAGTTTCGCTACCGGTATAAATAGTGGGACTACAGAGAGTTGAGAGAGTTCCCAGTTACAAACGAAGTTATTAGTTTGTGAAAAGTGTACAAAAGTGAACAAAGTGACTTTTGTGGTTTAAACTGTGAAATAATTATTATTAAGCGTTGTATTTAATAATTTATTGTGTATAGCAATAAATTGGTGTTTTCTTTATTGAAGTTTAGAGTATTTTATCTATACGAACCCACTTAAAACTAGTTGCAGTAGCTAGTTTAGAAAGGAAAACATTACATTTGGTGTCAGAAGTGGGATAAAATCTCTAAACAGGTAACAGTTTAGTATTAGTTTTATTGTATGCCCATAAGTACCAGAAGTCAAACGCGGAAAATGGAGGAAATGATGACATTGTTGAAAGAAATGAAAGACAAAATAGAAATGAAAGATGAAATGAGGAAGAGCCGAGAGGAAATGAAAAGGGGCCAGGTTGAAATAAAAGACAAAATAGAAAGAGGCTGGGATGAAATAATAAACGAAATGAAGAAGAGCCGAGAGGAATTTAAAAGGGGCTGGGATGAAATGAGAGGAGAAATAATAAGGGAGAAAGATGAGATTCAGGAAGAAATAGTAGAAAGTTTAGAAGCACCAGTGAATGATGGGAACGGCAGTGAGACTGAGGGTGAAAGAGAAGTCGAAAGAGAAGGACCCGAGAGAGAAGTCGAACGTGAAGGTGCGGAAAGTGAAAGTGAAAATTTGTTGGTGGAAACTGAAAGCGACAGCGATCAGACTAACCAAGAAACTGTACAGCATCGTTCATCTAATACCCTGCATACTTCTATGCTCGGAGAAGATGAAAGTGGTGATTCAATGAAAGTGGCAAGTCAGCATGAAGAGAATGATTGAGAAAGCCAAGGATTGGGTCACGAAGAAATGTTGCTTGGAGATGAACAGTTAGAAAGACGTTTGGGACAAAGTGGTCAGGGCCAAAGAGTAATCTTGCTCTTCAGCCAATGCAGTGGGCTATTAGAAGTGCAGACACCGGTTCAAAATTATCAGGTGGTTTCCGAGTAGCCTCTGGCAATTGATTGGTATTCATTGATCCGTCCTCATTGAGGCGTTCAACTAACACATCTTCGGCATGCAATAGTAACCCGGATGGGGTCACCGAGCCTACAACAGCTGCTTGTTCGGCTAGAAGTTTTGCTATTGTACTTCGACAAATTGCAGATCCTTTAGGCAGTTTACATAATGTTAGTGCACCACAGCAACAACCCGTGCCAATTATACAGACTTATGTAGAAAGACCGTTAAAACCACCGTGGGATTGGCTTTTGACAGTGGCGGATTCAACCGAATCTCGGTTGCGCATTGGAGCTTCTCTTACGACAGCGTCAGATTCTGCACATCTTCATCATCCTCTCTACCATGGTTCAGGTTCCCCAAGCTCGAATAGTGCTAACGGGGTTAGTGGAAGTAATAGCGGAATTTGTGGTCTTTCGAATGGTGGTACTACTTCTGGAAGTACATCAAGATCTACTACACAGTCTTCGCATCACCCTGGAGGTATTTCTTCGGCTTCTTCAACTAGGATTGTTGGTTTTACCACTAATTCGGAGTCTTCTAGACCATCTAGGGATCGTGACGGTGGCAATGAAGGCCAGTCTGCCCGAAGGGAGTTACTGATGCACTGTTTGTCATTGATGAGATGTTACAATTCTGAACATGCTGATTTATTACCAGTACTGGATGTATCTTCGCTCAGGCATACGGCATACGTGATTGATGCTCTGATCTACCTGTTGAGGGCTGGTACTGATCAGAACCTTGAGGGAGCTCTACTACCTCAAACATGGACGCAGCCAGATGAAAAGGAGAATGATAATGCCGAAGTCGATACGCAACCAACACCAGTCGCTATGGAGACAGAGCCTGCGAAAGAAGAAGAACTACTAGGAGCAGCAGGAAAGGATAGGCGGCATCCATTTCTCCGGAGAGCAGATTCAAGGTTCGGCTACAGTCCATCAGATCCGTTAGAGATGCCAATGGCACAAGCATTACCTTTAGCTGATCGGCCTCAACTGTTGCAATCGAATGCGACTAGAGATCAGTTGTTTGGTGTACCTGAACAGCCAGAAAACATCAGCGAGCATCAAGGATTCAGTTCTACAACCACTCAGCTTGGTACTTTACCTACACGTTTGGGACTTTCATTAAGATTTGAAAATGTACATCGTTCTGAACCAGAACGAGAAGAGAAAGGCGGAGCAATGGAGACTGGACGAAGTGAACTTTTGTGGTTTAAACTGTGAAGTAATTATTATTAAGCGTTGTATTTAGTAATTTATTGTGTATAGCAATAAATTGGTGTTTTCTTTATTGAAGTTTAGAGTATTTTATCTATTCGAACCCACTTAAAACTAGTTGCAGTAGCTAGTTTAGAAAGAAAAACATTACAATATATATTTCTCGTTAAATGTCTGCTTTCAATGACCTCGTGACTGATGAGTACGCTGTGAGTTCCAGCAACTCAACTCAGTTGAGCAGCCTCACTGACCAAGGTCGTGTATCTCTCCGAATAGGGAAAGATCCCTTCTATAGTTATATATATATATATGCTTACCTTTAATATAATGAGATTCATTGAATCCTTATGACAACAAAATTATTGTCAATAACCACAAAATAATTCTCTTTGGTTTATTTAAATAGAGATCCAACACCAAATCATGAAGCCGACGATGAATTGTTTTGGCCATACGGTATTTAAGGATAAATACTTTGCGCTAAACATGAATGAAAGAATGAAGGATTGGGATAAAGTTGAAACATTTTGGGATTCTTTGTTGACATTTCCGCAATGAATTAAAAAAAAATCCTTTCAAAAGTTGTCAACCACTTTGTTTTTTTTTGCTTTTATGTAATTATTTCAGAATAGCAATTACATAAAATATATTTTGTCGTATTTAATTGTCTTATTTAATTAGTCACTATATCATCTCACTACTTGGTTGATATGCAGTCTAAAGCTAAATAAGAGTTTAGTTTTGCCAACTCCAACGAGACATGGCCTTCTTGATGATGAATGACATGGAGGTATTTTACAACCATAGTCATGGCTATCATTGAGGATGATGTGAGCTGGCAGCATGGGACCTCTGCGGCACTCATAGCAGATGAGTTTCAAATAAACCAACGGAATAGTAACCTAGTGAATTAATGATTTATTTGATAATGTACACCATAAGACAAGAATTAAATAAACCAATGATTAAAGTAAAAAAAAAAAAAATTGCTAACAATTCAAACGTTGACAATGTTTATTGTTTTGTTTTAAACCCCGTCCAGAAAATAATAGAAGTAAACACAAAAATAAAACAAGGGAAGGGATTAGCTAAGTGGTTAGCGTACGATAATCCCCGCGCGGAGGACCCGCGTTCGAGTCCAGCTGTACTGCCCTTAGATTTTTTCTTCCTAGGAGCCTCTACAACTCACTTTTTTCAGAATTGGCACTCAATGTGGAAACCTAATTCCTCGGTCCTCACAAATTCTATACAATGAGGGGACAGACTATTCTCTGAAGGTATGTTTTACAATAAAGCAACGCAAATTGAAGTCTCCATTACTATTATTTTTTTCATCCATTGATAGCTTTCTCGGACTGTTTCTGATAATCAGTGCTCTGAGCGTGATGAAGGCTGCTTATATTCTGCTGGAAAACCTAATTGTGAGATTAAGTGCTCAGATCCAGTCATTTATATGCGTACGTCTTAGGACATTATTTTCTGTGGCCAGACCTCAAGCAAACATAGCGATGGAGAAAACCACTTTTTAAATTGTATTAAATTGCACTTTTTAAATCATATGAGGTGTTAAACGTTATAAAAGTTTAAAAATTAATAAAAGTTGTATATAATATTGGCGACATAACTCTTCATGTCTGCCTTGGCTGTAACAACTTTCATTTCTGTTCTAAAAGATTCAGTACCTTTCACATTTGAATAACACTAACTGGAGGCGAAGAAGTACTGTGTAAGTATTGTTGGGGGCTCGTTCGCAACAAATTGCATTTTGGTTTGGAGTAAAAACAATAAGTTAGGTTTCTTTTTACATTCTATTGGATGAAATAATGGAAATGCTCCAAATTTTCGAGATTGAATTTTGAGGCAATACCACAAGGAGAAACATCTGGTGTGAAACACTCGCACGACTTCCTCTTACTTCATTATAGAATGGCAAATTTTATTTAAAATAAAATTTTATGTATTTGTCGTAACATTAATATAGAGGTGGTGGGGGATAAATATAGAGGTGGTGGGGGATAAATATAGAGGTGGTGGGGGATAAATACTACCTGCTAATCTTGGCAGCTAGACAAGTGGGTGATTATAGTATGGCCCAGTAGAGCGCTCTATATACACTGAACCAACTACATATAAAATTTGAAATTAACGCCACAAATTCCTCACAACTGGCCAAAATAATTTTTTTTGGTAAAATGATTCAAATAAAAGTGATCTGTGAAGTTAGCGTACCAAGTTTAAAGGAAATCATTTTAGTCGTTTTCGAGAAAATTCCAATAAACTCAAAAACCTATTATGTAATGTCGCACTTCCGGTTAACCGATTTCCTTCAAATTTAGAATTCTAGCAACGCTTGTAATGTGTATAATATTATGTAGGTGTTAAAACCATATATATTGCTTGAGGTGGTACTTTAGAGGAAAGCAAACGCTACTGTTGCCCCACACTCCTCAAAAAAATCAATTTTCCGAAGAACATTGTTTGAAAAGAAAGTGATTTTGAAGTGAAAAGGTATTTTGGAGCCGTTTTTGAGAAAATCACAAAAAAAAAATCAGTTAAGACTGACTTCCGGTCGATGGATTTTGCTCGAAATCTTCGTGGCTGATGCGGTAGTAGTAACTAAACGGAATACCAAGTTTGAGCTTCCTGCGACTTTTCATTGTTGAGATATTCTGTTAAAATACACACACACACACACACACATACACGTACATAACACGTATTTTTGGTGAAAACTCCATTTCCAAAATCTGGCCCGGTCGGTCTGTATATGTGTGTGTGTGTGTGTGTGTTTTAACAGAATATCTCAACAACGAAAAGTCGCAGGAAGCTCAAACTTGGCATTCCGTTTAGCTACTGTATTATCGCATCAGACACGAACATTGGATCAACGGGAAATGCGATTTTACTGATTTTTTTTGTTTTTAGTTTTTTGGAATTTTCTCAAAAACGACTGCAACGACTTCCTGTAGACTCAGTATAATAACTTCACGGATAAAAACGTACATATAAAAAAGAGATTTTTTGGTAGTTGTGCGGAATTTATGGCGAAATTTCAAATTTTATTATATATATATATATATATATATATGTAACTGGTTCTGTGTTTTTAGTTCATCTTTTCAATCAGTAATCATCTTTTCTCTACCGGCCAATATTACTAAGGCTGGTATTAGTCAAGGTACTTATCCTCCACTACCTCTATAATTATGCCAGGACAAATACCTACAATTGGAGTTTAAACAAAATTTGTCATTTTATATTATAATTGTATTCACAGCAATGAGAGAAAGTCGTGTGAGTGTTTCACAGCAGATTTTCCTCCATGTTGCAGAGAATGTTATCGCAGTTAATTCTGTTAGAAAACTGATTCTGCACGAAGGTGTATGAGCGAAAGGGCTGGCAGGAAATGAAGATTAGAAAAAACAGATATATAAAAAAGTGAATATATTAATAGTTTAAATTTACAATAAAACATGTAATTAATATTGAAATCAATAATATTACAATAATTGTCCTTTATATAACATAAAAATGTCCTCTCTAGGACCGATCTGGTTTTGTTATAATATTATAGAGTGCAAGGCTGATCATACACTTGTATATAACATAATAAAATTACATAAATCGTTAAAGAACCCATCATTATTAATACTGATTGCTTTAGAAAAATTATAATGGAAGACAATCTGGGTACCAACTATAAAGCAGAACAAGTAAATTATATTGTTTCTGTTTTTATTAATAGATCCGTTTTCTAATTAGCAGAAACTATTTCAAATTATGTATTTTTCGTCCTTCAATGCGACCTTGTAATAAAGCAACCACAATAGCAGCAATTTATAAGCCTTGATTCTTGTATTTTTTATTTCATAAATTAATACACACAAAGTTCTCTTCAAACAGAGGAAATTGATCATGAATTTCCATATAAACAAATAATAATAATGAAATTAAAAAAAACCTGGAGTGAAAAACACACACTTTTGCTCACTGCAGTTTATAGACAAGTAAACAGACATATTTTATATTTAGTACCAAATTTAATGAAATTCGTTGGTGTTTATGTGTGGGAAAAAATCACGATAACTATAAAACTGTTCAGTAAAAACACACTTCCGTTATGTTAATTTTCTTGAAACACGTAATTTTGGCAATCTATTCATTTCTAATTAATTCTGTTTAGATGGTAGAATTGTATAATCAACTCAGATAGCAGTTTAAATGAACACATAACCACACCGCTCCCCCCCAAAAACCCCTTAAATGACTTCACCAAGAGAAATGTTTCAAATAAAACTTGTAGCTCTTTATGTGTGTAGTGCACATACTTGGTTTAAAGAAAATCGTTGGAGCTGTTTTAGAGAAAATGGCAGAACATTGAAACCACTTATCAGTAAAAACGCACTTCCGGCCATCTGATTTTCTTCGACAACATATTTAATTCTAATTAATAATATTTAGATGATACAATTGTGTAGTAAACTGGAATAGCACTCACTTTAGCCTTACCCCGAAAAGTGGCCTTAAATGAATTTTCCTGGAGAAATGTTTCAGATAAAAGTTGTAGCTCTTTGTATGTCTAATTGATATATCAAGTTTGAACGAAATCGTTGAAGCAGGTTCGAGGAAATCGCAGAAAAGGAAAAAAAAACATTCACTAAGATTGTACTTCCGGTCGAGGAATTTTACTGTCAGATTCTATGGAATATCAAGTTAACTTTCTGCGATTTTTCGTTTTTGAGCTGTGCTGTTCACATACATACACACATACACATGAACATTTTCTAAAAACCACTTTTTTGGATTCAGGGGACCTCAAAACCTGTATTTCCGGTGAAAGCTCGATATCGAAAATTTGACACGATTACAATACTTCCTCTTATTGGGAGTAAAAACATCTTCTGTGAAACACACAAGCGACTTTCTCGAAAAGTACTTTTCAGTTTTCTGCTATTTTCTCTAAAACGGCTCCAACGTTTTCTTTAAACTAATAATACGAACTACACATATAAAGGGTTACAATTTTTTTTGCAACATATCTCCGGTTAAAGTCATTTAAGGGGGAGGGCAGGGTTAGGTTTTTCTCTAAAGTGCTGCTTTAGTAGTTGACTATACAATTCTAACATCTAAACAAAATTAATTAGAAATAAATACATAGCCAAAATTCTGAGTTTCATGAAAATTGGAACTGCATTTTTACTCTATAGTTTTTTTAGTATTTGCGAGTTCTCCATAAAAAACACCGACGAATTTCATTTTGTAAACTGCAGTAAGAGAAAGTTGTGTAAATGTTACGCACACGGCAATATGCTCATTCACCTCATCCGATACACATGCACCCATCATAGTTGTGCATAAGAAAAGAGAGTCTTAAAAGGTTTTGCAGTCTGACAAAGAGATAACCACAGATGAAGGTTATGATTAACTACCGTTATGAACGGAATGACTATCTCTTACAGCAACGCTCACACTTCTAATTGACTGATTTCCTTGAAACTTGAAATATTGACTAACTTTTAATTACTCTTAATATTGTTTTTTTTGTTTTTTTTTAATTAAGGCGCATCAAATCTATAGTCATTGGCGCCCGGTGTCTTCTCAGTGCACTGCCAGCCTCCGGACAGTGTTCTATCGTTACAGACAACACTGTCCATCACCGAACAGTGAACTGTCGAGACCCCTAGGAAGAAAAAAATCTAAGGGTAACACTGGACTCGAACCCGGGACCCTCGCGTGGTAGTCCAATGCGCTAACCACTTAGCTAATCCCTCCCCTAACCGCTGTATACTCAGGGTTATGCTGGGTTTGTGGCAGGGAATATCTATGGAATCGCTGCATCGGTGATATTTTTACTTTCTCTTTCTACTAGTAAGAATTTTATTGCAGTCATCATATTTTCGATATCACCGGGAATACGTATTGAGTACCCTTGACTACGAAAAAAATGTTTTTAGCTATTTATTTTTAGGGAATGTGCGCATGTCTGTAAATGGAAACAAAATATCTCAAACACGAAAAATCTTAGAAACTTGGCATTTCATTGAGATATCTCTGGCGCATCGTCACGAAGGTTTCGGGCATAATCAATCAACCGGAAGTTGCGACCGGAAGTTGGACTTTTATTTTTACAATTTTCCCCAAAAACAGCAAGACCGATTTTCTTTAAACTTCGCCTACTACCTACATACATAAATACCTATTACTTTTATTTGAAACGTTTTTCCGGGAAATTTTTTATTGTTTTATTCTATGGGGAGGGGGGAACAGCAGCGTCAGCGAAGCTTAACTTTAAAGAACCACTTCACTACAGTATATGATTCTAACTGTACATTCTACAGTACATTCTACCTGTACATTCTACAATATATGATTGCCACCTGTTTAATATTAACGTGCAGTAGAAGCATTGGTAGAATTCCAGATTTAATGAAAATCGGCTAACCGATAACTCCGACTTCAGAATAGATTTCTGGGTTTTTAAGAATTTTCTCGAAAATGCTACAATCACTTTCTTTAAACTTGGACCGCTTACTGCAGTAATATAAACTACCACTTTTATTTGATACATTTTTCCGGAAAAGATGTCTTTAGAAGTGTGTTCTGAGGAATGTGTGATGTTGCATTTGAAAAGTTAAAAAGTTTATGCTATGTTCTGGCGCTCTCTTTTGGATTACAATATAAACACACACGCGCGCGCTCAGACCACTGTTTGTACTCAGGGCATCTCAAAACGGATTTCCGGTGAGGTCGATATCAAAAATTTGGCACGATTACAATATTTCCTCTTACTAACAGTAAGAGAAAGTGAAAATTCTTTTAGCAAGGTTGTGGAGAAGTTGAGATTGTAATGTTCTTGGTGTGGTTGTGTTGTAGTGTAGTAGTAGTGTGTAGCAGGAGCGGTTTAGTAAAGGGCTTGTGTGTATGTTTGAGATAAAGATAGCAATATTAAGAAATAATCAAGAGATCACACTGTTAACAATAAATATATTCTATTAAAAAATAACTACAAGTTATTTGCAAAGAATGTATAAACTCATTAATATATTGTGGAAACTAGTTAGATTGATTTTACTTAAGCTTAATGCTTAATTCAACTGGCACTGATGTTTACTAGTAGAATGTCTGTTTCAGACTGTCTTGTTTGAAAGCAGAATGCAGACTGTCGAAAGAATGCCTTCTCTTGTTGGTTCAAATCTTCTCTTTTGAGAAGGGCAAAAGACAAAGGTGACAGAGTTCTATGAACTCTTCTTTAACTGTAGACTTCTACCTGGGTGTACCCTTTCTGCCAGCAAATGTTAGAATATTCTTGAAATAATATTTTTTTGTAAATATATTTCTGGCATCCAAGATTAAGTTAGTTTATCCCGTAATCAGTCAGTATTATCGGGAGTTGATGGTATCGCTGCTATTTGATCTAAAATGTAATCACATTCAATACCCCAATTACAATGGCCATCAGCAGTAAGAGAAAGTGGTTCAAGTTTCTGACCGCTTTATTCAATCCAGTTAATTCTTTTACAACTATAAGTTAGTACGTACCTAATGAATCTTTCCAGGCATATACATCAAAAATTAAGTATGAAGACTGATATTAAAAATAAATAATAGGAAACAACTGCAGTAATTTATTATAAAAAAGTAGAGTTTTAATTCGTTTCAGACATTTAAATTTATGTTTATCCATATCTGTTTTTCAGACGCTATACTTGACTTCATTAAAAATCTGTAGTTAAGTGGGAATATGGAACGCATTCTGTTGAATCATTCGGTGTTGACCTTGCGAAATTCTTAGAAAAGAGGGGCAGTAATGGGAACTGAGACTCCGGCTATCATTAGAAACAAGTTGTCGAGATCATTGTTAAATAGCTGGATATCCTGTCTACTATACAGTTCTTTAAGCGAATGTAAGTCTAATGTTTGTAACTTTTAAGAGAACGTAAAGTTTCTTTAAAATATTATAATAAATAAAATTATTATAACGCAAAATAATTCTTAGAATAAACCAGAACCAGTTCATAGATTTTACTGACACATTTCTAAATTAAAAAATTCTGATTATAAAACATTTGGCCACAACTTTCTCATATTGTGTTCCTCAGCCTTCTCTTGCCATAGTATTTTCACCCTAAACTTTTAATTTTTAAAATATAATTTGTTATCTTATGAATCTTAAGCTAACTCTTAATCTTTTAGTCAGTCGCTGTGGTAACATTCAAACACAATATATTGCATCTGTCCTTGTATATTCGTCATATGAACCAAAAATTAATGTTTACTAAACAATATGAGATTTTTAGTGAATCTCTTAAAAAAAAAATTAAAAAGTGTTTTAACTTTTTTTTCAAACTTAGGACGGCCAAAATTTGAACCTCAGCAACTAAAGTGGTACTCCCGACTTTTGTCAAAAGAATACGAAGGTCTTCGAGTAACCTATAAAATTCTATATAGTGCTGGGAGATTATCTTAGGAAAAACGGTGTTAACCACACATATTTTGGCTTGTGTGTAACTTGTCACACATATCTTACCTCCAATACCCATTTATTCGTCATTACTTATACAAGTGCTGGAACCAGTTCATTTTTAACTAAAGTATTATATTGATATAAGGCCTAATTATGAAAGTGCATATCTCTTTAAGGATTTATCTAATTTCTCAGCTTTCAATAAGTAATTTTGTATTTAAATTAAATAATCGAAATAGTTCATGCTTCCACGGCCATTGTCATGTAAAACACTTAGGATTTCGAGTTGAAACATTGGTTAGCTATAATAATTTCTCTCTTATATCTGGCTCTCTAGCTTGAATTGTTATTGTACATCTGCCACCAAATCTGGACTTATTTCTGTTTGTATTGTAGAAACAGAAAAACAATGAAATTGATGGAAGCTTTGACACCTGAACAAGAGGACAATATTCTTGCTGAAGTAGGATACTCGAGGAAACAATTAGAGGCAGATGTAGTACAGCTAAGAGAATGGCTAGCTGAACAACATCATTTACCCCCCTCCAGATTGAAAGGTATGTATACATAATATATATATATATATATATATATATGTGTGTGTGTGTGCGTGTTTGTGCTTTTTTTTATATGAATTGTATTAGAGCACTATATGAAATTAACAACAGAAAATTCATGGTTTGCAGAACATAGTATATTATTGCAGACCATACTATACGAGTATAGTAGCAGAAAAAGTTTCTTGACGGACTTATTGTATTACTGGTTATAGCTAATACATTTAATCTCCAAATTCCAGAAACATTTCCGTATACAGATGTAATAAATAGAATTTTTAAACAAGAGAAGATTGAGAGGGAGGTAGTCAATCATATATTATTATGTATGTGTATGTGTGTTTTAACAAAATATCTCAAGAACGAAAACCCATAGGAAGTTCGAACTTACAATTTCGTTAGGTATTACGACCGCATCAGACACGAAGATGTCGAGTAAAATCCATCAACCGGAAGTGTGACTTTCTTCGTAATTTTCTCAAAAACGGCCCTAACCATTTTCTTTAAACTTCGTATACTATCTACACATACAAAGGCCTATCTCTTTTATTGTAATATTTTTCCAGGAAAATTTATCTTTTGGGGGGTGGTGGGGGCACAGCAGCGTTATGCTTTCCTCTAAAGTACCAATTCAGAACAGTATATGGTTTTATTACCTACATAATATTAATATCATTCGTAGCATTGATAGAGTTCCAAATTTGAAGAAATTCGATTAACCGGAAGTGGCCTTTATAAAATAGGTTGTTGAGTTTTGCGGAATTTCTCACTATAACGATTTCCTTTAAACTTGGTATGCTAACTTCACCGATAAAAACGTAATAACATTTTTTTTTGAAACATTTTTCCAAACAAAATTATTTGGGATGATTGTTCGGAATTTATGGCGTTAATTTCAAATTTTATATGTAGTTGGTTCAGTGTCTTTAGAGCGCTCTACTGGGCCTACTATAATCATCACTTCTCTACCTGCCAAGATTAGTATAGGTTGGTATTTATCCCCCACCACCTATACATTTAGTACTGTTAAGTGAAAAAGGAAAGGTGAAAGGGCTGACAAATAAGCATGGTTGTAAAAACTCTTCTTCGAGTCATGGGTCATGGGCACATGTTTATCTTATTTGGCATCAACACATAATTCCTTGTCCAGCAAGGCAAGGTGGAGCCATAGGTCATGGGTCATGGTGATACTTTCCACACATCCCCTCTTATTCCATCATGCCAGTCGACGAGGAGGAGTGTGAAATAGTTTGTGCCATCCCTTTATCTACTAAAGTACACTCTTCAATTGGTTAAGATAACAAAAGAATAATTTTGCTACGCATAGCGAAGTGATGGTTCTTCCGTCCGAACTCAAAGGGCCTCGCCTCCGCTGGTTTTCCAACGATGTAAAACTCAAAAAGTGCGTGTCGTACCTTGCCTACGCTCTAACTGCCTGGCCAGTACGGAGTGAGACGCTCGACGGAAGTCCCCACCTCTTTCTGTTCTTCTTATACACAAATATGTAAAATTTGAGTTTAAACAAAATCTGTAATTTTAATAATTGTATTAAGAGGAGTAAGAGAGAGTGTTTGTTTCACCCAGATTTTTTTTTATTTCAAGAATTTATCGGAAATAATATTTTTTGTCATGTTTATCACAGTTGTTATTTTTTTAATTTTTTTTTTTTTTTTTGGCACATCGACTGCCTTGGCCATTAGCGCCTCTTACACATTGTTCTTTCACGATCCGTGGCCACATAAGCTGGGATGGCACATGTTTATCTTATTTGGCATCAACACATAATTCCTTGTCCAGCAAGGCAAGGTGGAGCCATAGGTCATGGGTCATGGTGATACTTTCCACACATCCCCTCTTATTCCATCATGCCAGTCGACGAGGAGGAGTGTGAAATAGTTTGTGCCATCCCTTTATCTACTAAAGTTTGTACATTTAGGCAAAACCAAAAGCATTTTTATAGTTATTTATTGCATTATATTCATATTTTCAGCAAAATAACTAGTTAGTTATATAGCTTATTCTAAGGAGGCTATTTAATATATAAGCTAATTGGGCGTGCAGTACTTTTAACAAATGTTCCTGACACCCTATAAAGTTCTAATTCTAAAATTAACCACCTAAACTTAATGGGGATGAAATAATTTTATAAATTTTCTTTCAACCCCGAAATACAA